>CALYDD020000001.1:3789786-3916968 GCA_944472135.2 Trichobilharzia regenti
GTTTCTTCCCCTGGCAGTTCTATGGCTGTTGGTGCTGTTTCTCCACTAGTTGCAGGTGTTGGTCTATTCAAGAGTTCTTTGCATTTACCGGCCCATTGTTTTCCCCGTTTCTTCTTTTTGGTAATTGGGTTCCTCCGACTATCTTTCATTGTTTATCTCCCCCCGAATAGGGACGCTTCTATTTAATTTAATGTTGTCTCTTACCTGAAGCCTGTCCTCCTTCAGTTTTCAAGGTGTCATAGCATTGTCTTTTTCTCTTCCTGTCACTCTTCCTCACTTCCTTATTCAGTGAGTTGTACAATTTCATCTTCACACTGGTTCACCTGCTGTCTTGCCATTCCTCTGTCCTCTGTTGGCTTCCTTGTCTTCCACTTCTTTCTTCTTACGGCAGATATACAACCTTTCTTCAGCATCACTTTCAGAGAGTTCATAGGTCTTCCACACAGGTTTCCTCTGTGATGGTACATAGTGTCATTGATTTTGCTCTGATGGCCTCGGTAAAGGTATCCTTTGTCGGTTTTCCCTTGACTTTCAGAGTATCCAACTTGAATTGCTGTCTATCTCTAGTTGCCTTGATTGCCTTCAGCTAGACTTTGAAGATTCCTTGCATTAGATAGTGATCTGAGCCCACATCTACGTCTCTTCGCGATTTTGTGTCCAGTAGACTGAGTCTCCACTTCCTTGTGATTGAGATAAAGTCTAACGGATTTTTGATGTTTCCATCTGGTGAAACACATTTCGCTTTGTGTTTATCCTTGTCGTTGAGCACGCTACCTCTAATCACCAAATCTCTAAAGACACAGAAGAGTTCGTCTTCCTCCAAGCAATTGCTTCTTGGTCCATGATGAATTGTCTTCCTGTGTTGTTTGATCCTCGTTTGAAATTTATATTGCCCTTTAGAATTTTGACATCGCTATCTGGTGTCTTGTCCACTACTGTTTGCAATCGCCTGTGGAAGACTTCCTTCTTCTCCTCTGGGTCTGTGTTGTTTGGATGGATGCAGCTTTCCTGCCTTTTCGTCTGGATCTTTCTGTTATTATTCTGTAGTAAATTGATTATCTCTGAATAAGAGCTTTCGATACTGTTGGTAACATCATGATATCCACTCAGTGTGCTTGTGATTGTCGTCCAGGTGACTGGAGTAGATTGTTAACTCTCCAGTTAGTGATTTGGGGAATTCACCTCCTTTCAACATGTTCTCACAGATTTCTAGCACTTCTATATGCTATATTCCCATCCTTCTGGCAACCTGGGCAGTCTTCCCAGATTCTAACGCTGTGCAAACATTCCACGTCCACAAGCTTATTCTTGCTTTTATCTAAAGAAGACACATCGGCTGACCGGATTCCTGAGGGCTCCAATCAACCCTCAACATTGTTCTATCCAATTCTAGCAAAGAATAACTTCATTTTTTAATTTTTTTCACGTCTAAGTTTCAGTAGTGATTCAGCTGATTTTCTCGGTAAGGTTCGCCAGCCCAGTGTCCAACCTTCTCTCTTTTTCCTGGTATATGGCCGAGTAGTAAAGTAGTGAACTAGCGTGCTAGGTGAGCTTCACCGTGGAAATTACTTATTCATTGTCGCCTACTGATTTGCATGATTTAGTTCCTTTTGTTTGTTGGTAATTAAACGAACTCCTTTTTATTATCAACATCATACATGTTAGATGTGTAAATTAAATCTCAGTTTGCATTTTGTAATTTTCATCATTAAATGACTCGTTTAATAGCAGTATTTTAGTAATCGAACTAGCCATGAATGTCTTGCGTCAAAATGACCGAATAGTCCTAGGTTGAATAAATAAGCGATTTATTTGGCTCTTTTTTCAGCCCTAACATATTTTCAATGTTTATTACTCTTTGGATCAAAATGATTAGTTTTAAAGTGGTAGTTTAGCTTTTCTCGACCTATTTGTTATGAAATACGTGTGATACAAAGTAGGGTTACATTTGTTATATTAGTCAGTAGTTTGCTTGGTGAATTATCCAACTCATTAAATTTCATCTTCGAATACTAACTCTGTGCTTTACAATGTTTGAATCAAATAGGTGAATGGAATTGATCTCAGTCGTGCTACTCATGAAGAAGCTGTTCGAATACTGCGTAATGCGGGAGATATTGTAAACTTAGTATTGACGCGTCAACAAGTGCAAGCTTTCGCCGATGATGACGGCGGTTCAGTTAGTGGGGATTCAACACGCAAATATCAAACAGATTTTGATCGGAAATTCTCGTGAAAAACTTACTGTTCAGAAATTATGTGCCTACTGACTTCAATTCTCTTTTTGTATAAAGTTTCTGCTTATACATATATATTATAATATTATATAATATATATATATATATATATATATATGAATTGAATAATCGGGTAGAAATTATTTAACAAAGGGAAACAATGCATTTGGGTAAGGAGTATAAGTCAAACAAATCCCTGGTTATTAGAGGCTCCGGGTTCATCGGTTACTAATTTTGTTTTTACCCAAAGACAAGTTTTATTTTCAGCTTAGATTATCATTCCATTAGACTAAGATGGTGGTTACAAATGAAGCTATTGTAGTATTTTTCTCAAGTGAGGCTTGGTAAAAAGGATTTATAGTAAGATTATCGAAACAACCTCTATCCGACAAGGCAAAGTGAAAGAATAGCGAGGCAACCCAACGAACGCACTATAGATCTGGAAATGACCAGCTGGTTTCGAAAGAAGAATTATAGTCTCTTACTAAACCCTAGTTCCTCAGTTATCGTAATCAATCCATTACCTAACTACAGCCCCCTCTTCCCCTAGTCGAATCCTCAACATTCCTAATCTGCCTGTAACTCAACCCCAACCTAACCCTTAATTAACCAGATATCACGTTTGATATTCTCGTAGTTCTATCAGCATTACTCTACGAATATAGTATCTTCCATCTGGTTTCACTAACATTTTCTGCATCTGCGTTTCACAGTCACTGATGTGTTCATTCCCCTGCATCGCTCTACGACAGGACTCCAGGTGAACATAGAGAAGACACAAGTGATGAAGACAACCAATGAGCAGCAACAACCAGCACCAATCACCATTAAATGGAGGGATTTAGCAAAGGTTACCTCCTTTACTTATCTAGGTGGTCAGCATAATTTCAACTACAGGCGAAACGGATGAAGATTCATAAGTTAGAATCGGAAAGGCAAGTTACGTCTTCATCAACCTGAAAGCAGTTTGGAGATCTTTTGCACTCAGCATGAGGAACAAGATTCGGATTTTCAACGCAAGTGTCAAGTCGATCCTTGTATGCGGGTCAGAAACTTTCACTGAATGTCACGAAAAGGATTTCCAACAGGTTGCAGATTTTCATCAACAGCTGCTTTCGCTTGCTCCATACTGAAAATTAAATGGCCGCCCAGAAGGAATAAGCGACAAGACACTTTGGTAACAAACCAACTACAACAAATATGTAGGAGAAAATGGAGATGGATCGGGTATAAAATAAAGTATAATTATATTTCAATAGTTTACACACAATGATAAGTTTTGTTATTGGTAATATTTCGAGCAAAATTACTGCCCGTGTTCACACCACTGTTGGAATTGTTTTATTCACTCACATTTATGATTTGTACTCAAATATATACGTTGAGAAAACCGTCGAATGAAATCGGGAGCCAGGCCATTACTCGAGTGGAATCCGAATGGGGAGCGACGAATGGTTCGTCGGTGCGACGGTAACATGGAGGAGACAGTGTGAGGAAAAGATGAGAGATCATGGGCGATCGTGAACCCAGCTGAAGAGGATACCAGGAAACAGAACAAAGTCGAGATGTGTTGTTGAGGTCCTATGTTCCACTCCGTAAAAATTCTAACAAAATGACTCCGGATAACTTACATAAATTCACGGAATTTGTAATTTCAATTAATAAGGCTTGAAATTATTAGTTGTTAGATTGTCGCCACATATACGATGACTGATAAAATTACTCGTAAATAAACTGAAGAAATATTAACAGTAGAACTCTTTAAAAGCCTTAGCGTGTTTGTTAAATTTCAGAAATGTATTTTAGTACCCCCCAATTCATTTCTTTACACAGATTTTTTAAAATTCTGATTCACTCTGGTGTATGTGTGCCATTAGTATCACTGATTGTCACTCTTTATTTGTATAGCGTTGTTTCAAGCTTTTAAAATCCAGGACATAAGCAAACGTGACACTATTTTAATAATGTTATTATTATTATTATTAATTAGCTGAGCAGATAATTTCTGATCATGGTAATTAACTATGATTTAATTTCCATTGGTGATAAAACAATTGATTACTGTAACGTTTATCAGCTGATAGGAAAACCAATTAACCACGAATTCTAGCTCCACCACCAGCCGATATCATCAGTATTTCATTGGTTCTAAATGGTTATTTAACTGATATCAGTAAGTAATGAAACCTAACATGATGTGAATCTAATTCCTACAAACCAACATTTAAATAGATAAGACTTGGATCGGTGAAGTTTGAATTGCTGAAAACATTTATTGGTGCGTTAAAAGAAAATAAAAGGTACAGCAGAAACACTGTCCAGCTTGAAGTACACGATAGATTTTGTTTCCTTTAATTTCCGAAAAGTCATTGCTCGTCAATGGAAAATTAAATCTAGCACGAGAAGTAATGTTATTATCAAAAAGAAGCATCCTAAATAAAAGAAATTTTCCATGAGAGTTGAGTGAAATGAGTTAATATCAGTGTCATAGATACTACTTTAGTTGTGACTGTCCAGTTTAAAGTTGAAATATCAAACAAAATAGAATGTTGACAATCATGTTTTTCACACCGATTGTTTGTCGTTTGACATAGGATGGGTATATGTGTGTTTTTACTAAAGGTAGCGTGATATTAAGAAGAAAGAAGGTAACTTTTGCCAAAATAAGTAATAAAGTTGCATCTCATCGATTGCTCCAAAAACTTGACTTGCTGGAAGTAAAATAATCACCGTACTAAACTGAATTCTTCTGCATGATCCATTCAGTTTAAAATGCCCTACAACGACCAAATGAATCGGTTGTATTGTACAAGAAATGTTGTATCAGTAGAGTGAAGTTTAATCTCAAGTGACATTTGTGTGATGCATCATCAATACGTCCAGCAAAATCATTCGTAGATTAATAGAGCGTTGCATAAATCATCATAGTTAAAAAATGACCTTGTACATCCCTAGCTGTTTCGCTATTGATGTAAATGTAATTAAATCTGAGTTTCTTTTAGAAATCCATATAACAGATAAAAGTAGAATACTGGATGAAAGTAAAACTAATATGATCATTAGATATTCAAATCACATGTAAAGTAGGGATGAACCTTTGAAGAAACTAGTCTACTTTTTTCCGAGACAGAACGCCTTTATACAATGCATTTCATTTGCCATAGTACAACGCCTAAGTAGATTTTATTAAAGCAAAATTGCATTCAGTTTATTTGACTCACTAGGAAAGGTTGAAGTTTTGTCTGTAGATTTTAAATCGAAGTAGGTCGTTACTTAGATTTAAAGGCATTAATTGCTGACCAGATTATAAATGGGTTTAGAAACTAACGAAACAGTTTTTTCCAAAGGCTGTTTACTGTCCTAGGTCGCTTAGCTAACTAGTTACCGTATCTTAATAAATGTGTAAAACTTGGGCACTGTGGTAGTAAGTAATTCCATATTAGTTTGTTTATTATGAAATTATATGAAATTGATATGATTATGAACAATAAATTGTGTTCGAAACGTCATCCAGTATATAATACTGTTTCACTGTGTGATATATCTAATAAACAAACTAATATGGAATTAGTTACCGCATCTTGCATGAATTCTTCAGAAAATGAATCTCATTAAGTGAGCTTTGATTAACAGCAGAGAAATGTTCTTCAGATCATATAACACTGAATAAGGATCACTCAGAGTTTAGAAGTGAACAAAACCGAAGACTGTCTATTTAAACACAACCATGGGAAACAGTAAGTATTCGCCTCCTAAGCCGAGATTTTGTAGACTACTGAAGTGGCTATATGAGTTCTCTACTGTTCATAAGTGATAACAATTGCATATTTCTATAATGTTTAGTCAGTGACTTAGTTAGGAACATTTAAAGCTTCTGAGTCCATGGTTAAATTTTTATGGAATGGCATCTGTTTTGGAATTATTTTTCTTCCAAATTCATAGTATTTTATATCCTGAAGAATGGGATGACATCTCATCAGACAGCATAAAATTCACTGTTAGTTGGAACTCAGAGGTTGAATAAAAAAGAAATACAAAACAAGCTTAATTTAAGTAAATTAATGAATACCAAAAGAAATTTAGTTAGATCCAAGTTAAACAATGCATACTGCATGAATTCACTAAAACAATCGGCCCACAGGCTGCGACATTCATTTGTGGGTGTTGGCTTCCACTGTTCAAGTCATCTGAGTAAGCTGGAGATGCACTGACAAGCAGCCACACCATTCATTCGGATGTCCCAGTGAGATTATCAGTTAAGTATACATCACTGCCCAGCATTATCGACCCGAAATATATTCTCAGTTTCGGAAAACCAAATTAATTTTCTGGTCACATTGGAAAAGAAGATTAAGGGATGCAGAATTATGTACAAGGACTATAATATCACTGTAATCTACATGCTCGCCGATATCCTTCAACTTCTGAGCATGACGTGATTTTAGAGAAGCGTGCATTGACAGCAGCCTCGGTGCCATTCCTGATTAGGAAATTCACCACCGACATTTGTATATTGTCTACGACAGACTGATTTCCTACAGAGTAGCGATAAAAGAATAGTGCACTGTCCACTTCACAAAACTAAACATAGGGCTAAAATTAATGGATCAACTTAAAATTAACTAAATAAACATCTTGGCCATCTGAAGATTCTTTAGGTGTTTAAGGTGCTATGTGACGGGTTCGCGTCTGGTTGTGTTCCAATACTATTTTGCGCTACTTTCTCGCGCTTTTCACATGCACATTCTCTGAGTCCGTAGTTCGGCCATACTACCCAGATAGGTTCTAAGTATCTACCCTGAATAACGTTAGGTTTTCTACGCAAATGTACTTTTCAATAGAACGCAATACTAAATAACTACGTCTTTCTAATTTGTGTTTTGCCATCAGAACTTAAAGTCAGGTAGTATAGTGGTTTATAGGTAATTAGGCCTACCACGTTTGGTGAAGTTGAAAAAGTGCAGCCAATCAGTATCAACACTATTATTTTACAAACATTAAGAAATGTCAATTAAGCGTGAAATCTCTCGATTTTCCAGGGTGAACATCTAAAAATACGGTATAGGCACACTACTCAGCCAAATGGACGCGATTTGAAATTTGAAATATCATAGCACTTTTAACGGCCTGGTAGGTCTTGCTAATTACAACTGGGTCCTTTTTTAAATGCAGCCTCTGATAGACCACCTTCGTTTGAATATCAAGAGTGTGAACCTCGATGCATCTGTTAGAAACCTTTTCGCTCGGGTTGAAAAGCCTTCGCTAACGAATAAGGACTTAATGATACCCCTGGACATATCAGCTGATGCATCAGATGCTGCATTATGTGGAGTCCTAAGATAAGTGGTGAGCTACAGTATCCAGCCAGCCAGCAGCATTTTCTCAAACGTCTGAAGACCACAGAAACAAGGCACACTTATCTCGATTAGCAACCACCGGCCATGTTATGTAGATTGTTTGTATTTGCAGAAAAGAATCACTCAGGACTCAATTTCATGCAGATTTACCAAGATAGTAGTCTCAGATAGACTAGATTTTGCAACCAACCTCAGATACCTTCAGCGTTTAACTTCATCTGGTTAACCAGCCAGTCCTAAGCATGGAAACGAGGAAACGTAGTATGAAGCAGGATGATCAGACACTATGAGATCGATGTCACTACTGAAGAAACCTTGTAGATGAGAACAATATATTTGTTCACGGCTGAATTTCGGAGGGAATGACAACGCCGAGGGATGATAGCATGCGAGAAGCTAGTTGGTCAGTAAATCTTCCTTCTACCCATGCAAAACAGAGCATAAAAATGTGAACTGTCCGAGTCATACTTGTAGACTGGCAAGATTGCTCGCATTACAGAAGACATAAGGAGATATTCGAGTGACAAATGATTTATCTTAAGTGGTCACCATTCAAAAATAGATGTCGGCCGTAATTATTTTAGGCAACTGACCAACCTGAAGTTATGCGGTCAAGAATTCTGACCATTTTGCACGCTATCACATTAAGTTTAGTTGTTCTAAGTGTTTTTTTATTCAAAATGTATTATAAGCGGTTATATAATATAAGTATAATAATTTGTGCACGGTTAACATAGACTGATGAAACCATATGAATGCATATTCCATTCTGCATCAGTTTCTCGTTGGTTTGTTCTACCTCTGTTCAAATATATTCCCCTTCAAAATGTAATGGTAATTAAAATTACTTCTTATCTACCCCGATCATTATCTGATGACAGGTATGATTCACCTATGGACCACATACACTAATGATGCGTGAAGAAAGCCAGGTCTTACATACCTGAACAAAACAGTGTGTGTGAACATTTTGCGCGTATTAACAAAACCAGATCAAAGTAAAAAGCGGAATGGATTAGAAATTTTGTAAATTATTGAAAACAATAATCCCAGGATTTCTGAGAAAAAAAAATCAAGACAAGATCTGTTCTCTGGACGTTTTGCTGTGTAAGCTACCACAGCTTCTTCATCCAGCAGAATTATTCGGATTTTAATAATCATCAAAATATATAGTCAAAATATTTTTTACATAAATTGAAGTCAGTTCATTTGTAGGTTACTTGTCGATAGACATTTTCCCAGTCGAAAAATGTAAACAGCCATCATATATCTGTAATGGCTAATATCAAATTTTCACTGTGAATTTTATCTGTATGAATGTATGTGAGTCTATGTCATATAGAAAAGATGTCACTTCACATGTGATAAACATGACAATACATTTTTTATAGGCTATGGAGGTTCATTAAGGTTTTTGATGGTTTACTCATCTGTCTTGCTTCATTAGAGTTTGCCTATCGCCTCTCTCCTATTCGCTGCATTTGATGTGGTTAAAATGTGCAAGGCTTCAGAGGTCAGTCTTTCTTTATGTGAGTGGAAGCCTCTTCCTAGAATTTCGACATTGTCGAAACAAATTTTATGTCCTCTGTCTATCGCACACATTGCTATAGCCGTTCTTCTCCCTAGACTTTTTAATTCTGTTTTATTTCTAGGTGGACGTGTCATGCATAGTCTGTGCTCATTCACTTTGACCTCCACCTGTCTACTGCTCTCCCCCATATTGCAAGCTTCACACAGGAGTTAGCAAATGGTCTTTGTCTCATGGTCTTAAACTAAATCCTACCAAATGTCAGACTGTTAATTTCAGTTTCCGATGTAAACGAAAGTTAAATCAAGCCGTTGGTTCCTATGACCGTTGCAAAATTGATGATAGTGATATAGAAACCAAGTCTAAAGTTAAGTATCTTGGATTAATTCTTTCTACTGACCAATCCTGATCTTCCCATGTCTTGGCGATTTATAAAAGAATATTTCGTCTGAATTTTCACATAAAAAATTTAAGGTGGTTAGGCATAACTCAAACCCTCCTCTTACAGTTTATCAGCTTATGGATCTTACCTATTCTTCTTTCTTGTTCCCCTTTATTCTTTACTGGATTGTTTGAAAAAAGACTATGTTATACTTCGTAGAACTCTGACGACTGTCAGTAGAGCAAGTGGTATCCCATTGGGCCATGTCGTTCACACCGTCATTGATAGACACTTGATTTCATGCAACAAATTTGATAAAGGAATTTTGTCAGACTGTGAACACCCACTTTACCCGCAGCTTTCACCATGAGTCTCTTCAGGCAAAACAAGAAGTCATTTCAAAAGACCTTATGCACGTAAATCTAACTATAAACATTCCACTATACCATATTTGGCACGTATTTTGTATGATGAAAATAGTGTCAGGGACTAACTAAATAACCTTCTTTACACTAGTAAGTAAGCCATTTCCTTCACGCTTACAACACCGAAATTTATTGTTATTGTTCTTCTTATATTTGTTATTCCCTCAATTTTTTGTTTTTATTTCTTTATTTTCTCAAAAGTGTAAACATCATTTAAGCTGTGTTATAGCTGTTAATTTTGCCTTTCCCTCATCATGCTACATCAACTAAACATTAGATTTAATAATCTATAACATGCTAAAATTTTCAAACTGAATCGACAATACTGTTTGAAACAAACTCACTATTATTATTGTTATATTTAATATTCTCATTTTGTATTTCGAATATTTTTGACTTTATACTGTTAATGTGGACAAATTTTATTTATATTTTGAGTGAATCAGATGCAATATTGTGAGAAATGCCGATGTAGCGGTAAATAATTCCCCAAAATTATTGACCACAACAACCATCACTGAACATTGGATGCTGACCCTCACTGTTTAAGTCCACTTGTTTAGCTGAAGGATTCCGGTAAAGCACCCAAGCCATTGGTACTCCGTCGTGTCGCGTTCGTGCACGATCACTAGCCAGCTAAACATTCATAACGCTCAACGATTTGGTCCGAAATATATCTTGTAATTTGAACAGTCAATTGTGATCTTTTGCTTTGCCTTCGGCCTACGCGGAACGAATACTATAGAAGTTGTTGGTGTTAGATCTTGCGTTAGTATACTCCTTGCAATCAGCGAACGTCAACACCATCAGCCTCTAAACTGAGAATTCCATTCTGTAGTATAAGCACTGTTTTTGGAATAAAGTAGATTATTATTATTATGATTATTATACTACAGACACAATTACTTTGTGACATTCTGGAAACCATACCCTTTCTCTAGAGAATTAGACAGTTTGAAATGGACTTTAATATTGTATGAAGCAAGTAGTCTTTGAAGTTATTCAGCTGTCTCCTTTCGATATGGAATGGCAATCGGTGATAGCCAAGATTTTTCAGTTATCTGTTCTCCCCTCTGCTCCTTTTTATTGATAATATTATCTAGTAACTCTTCCGAATAACCATTTCCAATCAAAATCTGTTTTATATTGGATATCTCGTTCTCCATATCATCATCATTATCTGTTATAATGTTTCTAGCGGTGTTAACGCGCTTTAAGGCTACTGAAACTTACATTCCTATTGGATGATCTGATTGGAAATTCAAACACTTGTTGGAATGTGTCAGAAGTGCCATTATTGAACTTCTGGTCAACACCTCTCACAACATCTCAACTGATTCTTTCAAAGTGATTTACAAAGTCAACAGAAACCTACCAAAAGCAGTATGTTTCCGACTTCTTTGTACCGCAGAAGCCCTCACAATATGCACCGAGAAGCCGGAGCTGTGTGTTCAAAAGAAATTAGTCCAACCTCTACAACCAACTACCACGGACCTAGTTTGGTATGTTCCCTTTGCTTCCGTTTGTTTTTCTTCTTCGTCCTTTTTTCGTTCTCTTTTTTCCTTTTGAGCATTTTTTCGTTCGCCATAGGTCTGATCCTTATTCCCTCAGTCTTCATTAAATTCACCTAATTTTTTTCAGTTATAAAAACAGTTATTTTAAGTTTGTTTCCATGCTTTTCTGTTCACATTTGAAATTCGTTTAAAATAACTATTTGACAATTATATCTTAATCCTGTGCAATTTTTGTGTTTCTAAGGCTCTTGTTATTTATATTCACACCTCCTAACTAACATTTCAAGTTGAAAATTTTGATTTCAATTTGTTTCCATGCTCATTTTGTTCACGCCTCTAATTCGTTCTATCCCTGCTTTTCTAAGCCTCTTGTAATTGATATCAAGTTGAAACAATTATCACCTTCTATTTGACATGAAATTATTTCTCCAGTTATCAAATATTAATTTTCGCATACGTTGTAACTATTTTCTAATCCTATGCAATCTTGTTTCTAAGCCCCTTCTAATCTATATTCCTACCATGGCGCCCTGTTCGAATTTTAGAGCCAGCTACTATATATCTACACATTGCATCCAGTCTACATTTTACTAACATTTATTTATCACCTAAATATGAATTCCAACAGAACCATTTACTATCGTAATTTTATTAATCATCTACGATCAAATGACTTTCATATTCAAAAGAAATCAAGGAGGAAGCATCGTAGTGGTTGGAAGAGAGTTCTCAAACGTATACCAATACACTTAATTACGGTCCCTGTTATAACGAGCACAAACTGTCGCTCTCTGCCTAACAAGATAATGTACCTACAATCTCTGGTGTCCACTGACATTTATCATAATAGTGCCATAATCACATTACAAGAAACGTGGTTACATGAACTGTATGATGACCTTATCTCACCAAAGGACTTCATATTATTTAGGCAAGATCGTCACTGTTGTAATATGAAAAATTGTGGTGGCGTTGCAACTTTTATTCACTCCAAATGGTTTGTTTCAAATAATGTCTGCTTCTCATTCTCAAATGACTTCATTGACTGTATTACTGTCAAATGTCGTCCCAAACATCTCCCCAAATATATACACATCTTTGTTACAAGCATGTACATTTCTCCTAGATGCTCTCAGTCTGATCGATCAAATTTGCTGACGAATTCACCATGTTTACCGCTGCCAACTCCGACAACTCTATATCTGTTATTACTGGGGATTTCAACTCCTCAGATTGCTCCTTCCTTGAAGCACTTGGTCACAGAAACATAGTCAAATTTACCACTCGACTTGACAAAACACTCGATTTAGTTTTAACTAATGACGAAGGAATATATGAAGCACGTAGACGTCCACCGATACCTGACAACGATCACTGTATTGTCTATGTTTTACCAAAAATATACAGCAAAACGCATATTAAAGTCTTCTCACGTCTGTCTATGAAAGCACAACAAAGATGTTACACATCTGACAACTTACTCAATATCAGGTCCATGTTAAAAAATACTAACTGGGATTTATTCTATGAAAGTACATTAGATGACACAATCGCCAATATAACAGATTATCCTAAGTTCTGCCTCGACATATGCTATCCCAAACAAACACTATTCAAACGCTTCTCGTCTCCTCATCTCAGACAACTTCGCAGGCAAAAAGAAACATCATATAAATCCAAAGATAAGTTAGGACTTAAAAAGATTAGTGCTCTAATCAAATCGAAAATCTTAATGCTATGTATAACCAAACACTTTTATCATGCAAATCTCCTATCAGCATGTGGAAACTTTTCAATGAAATTACTGGCAATAGTAAGCGATGTAATGTTTTTCCCTCTTATGATGTTAACGCTCTTAATGAGTCTTTTATACGCTCTCATTCTCCTATAACTACCTCTAACGTTACTAATCATGTAGCTCATAGCTTTTATGACTTTAATACTCTTGACGTTCTAAAATGTCTTAAAACTCTTAAGCCCTCATGTAGTCTTGACCCTGATGATATACCTGCATATGTTTTAAAATAATGTGCAGATGCTTTATGTTCTCCACTAACTAACATCCTAAATGCTTCTTTCTCTAAAACCTTTGTACTAGTTCCATGGAAAGACATTAAAATATTCCCTGTCCCTAAACCTGGCAATATCAAGAACGTAAAGTTCAGACCCAGTCATTCCTTCCCCGTTTCTAAAGCCTATGGAAAAACTAGTACTTGTTAAACTTGAACTCTCCCTTAAATGCTCTGAAGACCCCAAACAATTTGCATATAGACAGGGCAGGAGCACGTCAGATGATGCAGCCGTCTTACACAACAGTATAGTCTCATCACTAGATAAAGGTGCAAAATACGTTCACTGCACGTTCCTCGACTTCACTTCTGCTTTCGACTCTGTACTTAGATGCCCCTTGCTAAATAAGCTCTCGATGACACTAACTGAGTCCTGGGTCACTAACTGGTTGCATTTCTACTTTTCAAACAGAATGCAGTATACGGTATACGAAGGGGAATCCTCCTCTGCTGTGCTCACTGAAGTTGGTGTCCCCCAAGGTGCTGTACTCTCCCCATTTCTCTTTTCTTTCTTTCTACATGACCTACCATCTTCAAATGACATTAACTTTGTCAAATATGCGGATGACCTGTCTGTATCTTTGCCTGTCAAATGTCAAAGTGATGCTCTAAACTAAATGGCTTCTTATCAGAAGTCAGCCAATGGTCCAAGAAAAACGGTCTCACCTTTAATCCCTCCAAATGTCAAACAGTCAATTTCACCTTTAGGCACGAATCTAACCTAAAAAAACTGGTTAGCACTCACGAGGTGTGCAACATAGATGGCGCTGAGATAGAAACCAAGTCAAGAATTAAATACCCAGGCGTCATTCTATCTGCTGATCTTCCCTGGTCGTCTCATATCTTGATGATTTCTAAAAAAAATATTCCCTCTTACCTTCTACACCAAGAAGTTAAGACATTTTGGAATAACCCAACCCTTACTCCTACGATTCTTTGACCCCCGCATTCTGCCTATTATTCTCTATTGTTCCCCCTTAGTTTCTCCAGGGCTACTGAAGAAAGACTATACCTTACTACGCAGGACGTTGAAGGTTGTAAGCAGGGTAAGCTACGTGCCACTTAACCAGCTTGTTAATATTCTGGTTGATAGACACATGGACTCATGTGAAAAATGGGCAAAATCCATTTTATGTAACTAACAACATCCTCTCTATTCACAACTCTCCCCTTGTATCTCTTCAGTCAAAACCAGAGGCCTATATAAAAAACTATATGCTCGCACCAGCAAGTACAAAAACTCAGCCATACCCTACTTAGCTCGTGTTCTGTGCGATAAAGAAAGCATTAGGCGTGATACCTATAACGTATTAAATAGTCAGTAGAACAACTGAATCCCGTCTTTCCAATTCAGATCTTTTATGAGTGCGTTTTCTTTCTTTTCCTTTGATCTTTCACTTTTTTTCCATGTTATGTGCTGCTTTGTTTCTTTCTTCTGCTTACACCAGTAAATATGCTAGTATCTACTTTTCTAACACCTGGCTTTGCGATCGAAATGCCAATATGTTGTTGTCATAATGAACTGATATTTCCTTAATCCATGTAGAATTCCCTTGATTGATAATGTACTAACTGGACGCAATACTGTAGTAAAGTGGTGAGAATTCCATTCTGCATTCGCAAATACTGTTTTGGAATAAAGCTTATTATTATTACCTTCAAACTTTCATATCGAGTTGAAAATTATTATCACCTTGGTTACTATGTGGAATTAAACAAATAATAATTGTATCCATGTAAAGTAATCTATATAAATGCGATTGTACAGCTTTTGAGAATGAAATCACCGAATGAGATATTTGGCTTTTTATAAATAATATTAAGGTCATTAACAATTAGGAAAGCGCAGGTGTGTTAGTTGGAATCAAAGATGACAAAATTCATGCATTCAGAATAACTGTGTTATCATCTATCTGCAAAATTATTATGTATAACAAATTTCTTTTAATTAGTTAGTAAAATTGAATAAGCCAAGACCGAAAAATATCACCAAGATTATTTGAGCTAATTCTTTTTTTAATCCTTTCGTCTCATCTGGCCACAAGGTGAACAATACAATAACAGAATATAATCTGTGATCTAATTTTTACACAATCTCATCCATGTCACACTTCTGACGCGTTGTCACTTATCCAGGTTCCACTCGACCGGTCGCCTGGCGTGCGATGTCACACTAGACAGTCTCCTCAGTGTGTATACAAGCCACCTGCATTGTCCTTAGAATAGTTTGGAAATAACAGGTACTCCATCGGTTTGTTACCAAAGTTCTACATTGCTGATTCTTTCTGGCCCGTCATCTTACTTTTAGTGTGGAGCCAGCGAAGGTGGTTGTTGATAATAGTCCCCACCCTATTTCGCATGCTTTTCATGACACACATACACACACACCAAGTTTCTCATCCATGTATAGACATTGGTGGTAAAGGATCTAAATATCCCTCTATATGCATTGGAGTGTTGCAGATTTTCACACTGATTTCAGTGTAATGAAGTTGAAACAATGCCTCGCTAGGTAGGTGCAGGAAGTAAATTCTGTTAAATCGCTCCCGTTGATCATACCAATTGGCATTAATCATGGGCTGGTCACTGGGTCGGGTCCCAGTGGCTGAATGGTCTACGAGATCGCTGGCCTCGTAACCAGAAGGCCTGAGTTCGAGTCCCGGTGGCTACTTACTGATGAAGAGTCTCAAACTAGGACGTCGGAAACATTGATCATGTGTTCACCCTTCGTTAGTTGTTGGAACACCGCCACACGTATTGTAGGCCAACGATCGTTGTGTTTCTTGATATTAGGGCTGCCTTCGATTAATTGGACAGAACTGTGCTCTAGAACTGTCTGTTAGAGAGAGGTGTACCTGATAAATTTCTTAACATCTTGAAAGCCATATACAGAAACACCTCAGGTAGAGTGAGGGCATACAAACAACTATCATCACTGTTCCCAACCAACAGTGGGGTTAGACAGGGTTTCCCAATCTCTCCATTTCTCTTTAACTTTGCCATCGATAACATTCTGGAGTCAGCTCTGAAGGATGTGCGTGAAGGTGGTGTAGGTCTGCTACCTGGAGATAGACTTTTCGACCTTGAGTATGCAGACGATATCGTCTTGCGGTGCGATAGCTTGCAGGATGCCCAAATTTCACTTAATCAGTTGGCCATCAGTGTCTGTAAGTATGGTATATGTTAGGCGCCATCTAGGTGCAAAGTACTGTTACAAGATTGGCAGGAGCCTGTACCTGCACTCACTGTTGCGGGTGAACCGCTTGAATTTGATGATAAGTTTGTGTACCTGGGTAGTTGTGTGAGTGCTGGCGGAGGGGTGACGGATGAGATTTCCAACTGTATAATGAAAGCTAGGGTGGCATATATCAACTTGAGCCACCTCTGGCTCCGTCGCGACGTTAGCCTGGCTGTCAAAGGTGGTCAGTCCTTGACGTGTCGTCGTGGGATGGATTTTTGTGCTAGATTAGCGTCGGTTGGTGTGTCACGACTCCCTGGTTGGGGTCCAAGAGATAGCTCAAATCGACGGCTCGAAACGTTATTAGATATGGCCAAGAATCGTAATCATTGGCGAATGTGTTGCAATTTCCTCGTTCTTCGCTTCCCGATGGTAGTTAACGAACACTGTTTGCACTTGTTAAGCATGACTGTCTTCCTTCCAGATGAAGTTCTTTATCCGTTCTCTACTTGTATTTTTTTCTTTTGATCTGTTGTTTTATTATTATTGTGTGGCACATCTTTCTTGGTACCATATTATACCAAGTTTTTATGCGTTTAAATAAAATAATAGTGATTCCCTAATTGATGTCAGCTCATGATGAAACCCTCCAAACAATTTTTTAAATCAATCAACTTGTAATGTATACAATTTCAGTGGTAAAATTTGCATCACACAGTTTCCTTTATATAACCGCAATTATTCAGATCATAATGTGTGCATGATCTGCTTGATATCATAAAAAGTGACCAAGAAATGCAGCATAAATGCGTAAAGCCACATACTACTACTAATTGATTGAAATGAGTAGTGGTAGTATACCACTCCTAGTCATTTAAATCGATTCAGTTCTCTAAGCTGAGGTAAATCGTGTAGACCACTGATATGCTGAACCCTGAACACACGAAATGACCGACCATAGGTGTTCAGGTCACCTAGTGATATTTGGCTAGCAAGCAACCACTACTGCTTAGTACAGCTACTCATCTCAGTGAATTAGTAGTACATATGGTGTTGGTGCAGATCTTTATCAACAGCTATTCACTTTGTTGAATCCATAATGAAGTTGTGATGACCGGTCAGAAAGCCATTTAACAACAAGAAACTCTTGCAGTGCAAAGAACCTATTGTACAGTTCAATATGCCTCCAAGGGATTGGACAGATGGATACGACACACACACACACACACATACAAACGGTCAGTAGACTGTTAGAATGACATCAAGCAGATTCTCGAGTAGAATCCGAATACGAAACGACAAATCGGCCGGGGGTGGAAAACTTATGTTCAATCGTGAAGACAGCTAAAAAGAGAACTGCAGAGCAGGAGGAGGAGCATTCATTCCATTCCAAATCTGATCTCAGTAACTTTTCTGCTAGTGTTTTTCATCCTAAAAAAACAAACAATTAATTTACAACAAAATCTCTTCAATACAAAAAAGGCTCATTGTTTGTTTTACAGAAAAATACCAATGATTGTGAATAATAATAATAAAAATAATAGTGTTAAAAAGGCTACAATAAAAATAGAAAAAAGGAAACAAGAAGTATCCAATAATACGAATAGATTGTCGAAACAGTAGGCACATCATTCATCGCTTTATACAACATTGATCATTTATTATTCTGTATAATAGCCACATTTTCTAATGATATTCTATGATGTTCTGCATCCACACTAGCTACCGTGGCTCTAATTCGATCACCTAAACGTAAAGTGAACACAGTTTTTGCTTCACTAGCACCACCACAACCAGTAGGTAATAATCCGGGCGGTTTCACCATGTCACCACCAACGCTTCCACCTCGAGGGTATGCATGTTGTGGAATATAGGCATTCTCTACCACCCCGATATCACAGAATGCACCAAATGTTGTCACATTTTCTATTCGACCACTGACTAGCCTACCTTTGCGTAGTTTTGATATTTTCATGACTGATGAGTGAAATAATGGTGCGAAACAATCTGTAAATAAAAGGTTCATGAATGAAAAAACATAAACATGTACGATCAGTTGAGACAACGAAATTTAAACAGCTTGTGTGTGAACAATCATTAGAAAGTCCTGAGAGAAAATATCTACGATTCTTAAACAGAGATAAAGGTTTGTTAGGTGGTTCGAGATATTTGGGCGAAAGAATTCCTACGCCTACATTATGTAGTTTACAAGAAGGGAGATAAGTCATCCTGTGATAATTCACCGAGGAAGCTTGACTAATATAGTATCTAAAGTTCTAGGCTCCATAATAATAATGCGTAGAATGAGTGGTATTCAGGGGAAACACACACCAGAAAATCAGTTAGGCTTTAAACCAGAAGAGGGTGTATGATGTTAGCATCTCCACCCATCCTTCAACAGATTCTGGAACATAGGCATACTTGCCATCGGCGTCCAAAAATCGTCACATTTCTTGACCTGAAAGTGGCATTAGATTCTGTCGAACAAGAAGTATTATGGTGATGTTTGGCTGTGTAGGGAATGCCGAGAAAATACATCTCACTGATCGAGGCAATCTACTCGAAATCATGCAGACAGCCAGGTGCGAAACTAAGGAGAGTTGTCATCTGAAGTGATGACAACTAGTGCTGTCCGTCATGGATGCCCACTGTCCCCATTTCTGTTTAACTTCATCATAGATGTACTAATGGAATTGAACCCAAATGCGGACTTCAGTGTCTCAGGCACTGATTTGTTATAATCAGGGAATAATCTCGTTAACTTAGAATATGCAGATGACTATAGACCTTTTAGGTGAAAACGCTGACGGAATGCAGAGCTGCGATCTGCGAATGTTTGATATACGAATAGATCCCGTCAAATGTAAGATGATGCTACATGACTGGACTACACTGACTCCTAGCTTAGAAATAAGGAGTGAACTGGTAGAGCGCGTTGACCGCTTCATTTATTTGAGAAGATGTATCTGTATGAACAAGCTGATTCCTGACGGGATCTCAGCAGGGATACAAACAACTCGTGTGGTATTTGCCAATAGACGTTATTTCCGGCGTAGACGTGATATTCAACTGGCTATCAATCAGAGGACGTGTGTACTACTCAGCAGTTCGCTTTATCCTCCCTTTATGATAGTCCGGGGTGACAAGGCCATTGAAAAGGCAAGCTGTATTTGACCCCACATTTGTGGCCGATAATATATTGTGGTTAAGCGTCAAGTGTTACGTGAGCAGAGTAAGTCAATCGATGAGATTATGAAATTACACCGATGTAGACGACTAGGACGTGTCTTATGTATGCCTACTCATCGCCTTCCTCAGAGGCCGTCGGTGGAACAGTGGTTAGGAGTCTCGCCGACCATGCACATAGTCCGGGATTCGATCCCCTGTCAACGCACAGCCGATATCTATGGTCGGCCTGCAAAATTTGGGCTACCGATATCAAATGCTAAAAATTCCATACTTGTACCGAAAATACGGTGAGGCATCAATCAGCAAAATCAAAATTGAAAATAAGTGCTACCTGACAGATAGGAGGTGTAGACTGCATGGTTGCAGTCTTTGTGTTGCTAAGAGCCATTAGCTCGAGACCATAGGTGATATGGCTCGAAATTGTTCTCAATAGAGCAGATGTATTGACTCTTCATGATTACTCATATGCAGTAAATCCAGAGTTTTGAACGTAGTACTTTTTGCTTACTAGCCAAGCTCGTAGACCATTCAACCATTGGGACCTTATCCAATAGTCAAGGAATTCTAACCTTACCAATTCGTTATATTATGCAGATCACCTTGTAATCAGAAGGTCCTAGGGTTGGAACTCCAGTAGATGCCTACTGCCAATGAATTCCAAACTAGGAAAAAACAGCTGACTGTCCAGTACTCCCTGCCTGTGTTTCACCGATTCTCTCTAACTGATAACAATCCCTACAAACTACCCCTTGAAAATAAAAACATAATAAAGATAATAATAATAATATTAATGACAACACCAACAATAAGGAATCTAAATCATCAGTAGTAATTCCATACAAAGAAGGAACCTCGTAAACCTCACATAGATTTCTTAACAAGGCGGGAATAAAAGTGGCTGGCATTTAAACCCACAAACTCAATTAGAAACAAGCTTTGTCGGTTAAAAGATCAAGTGGAGCTTTTAAAACAAAGCAATTTAGTTTACCTAATACCCTGCAATGATTGTCGGGTCAAATACATAGATGGGTCAAAGTAGTAGAACAAGGTAAGTGAGTCAGACAAGCCGAACATAAAATTCCAGCAGCAAAATCTAGAATGGTTAACCCAAATAAGATAAGAAATCTAGAGAATAGTTCAGCTATAGCACTGCATGCAGTTACACACAACCACACAATAGGATGGGATAGGATGACAGTTTTAAAATCTAAGGTCACACGGTATAGGGAGAGATTAATAACAGAAGCTTTATTTACCTCATCAACTGTAAATACATGTAATAGGAATGATTCAACACCTGTCCCAGATATCTCGAAAATTCTACTACCCCTACGACAAATAGGAGAAAACAAAGAAAACTATAAAACTCAAGTTTCGAAGTCGTGTGATTACAATTGATATGATTATGAACAATAAATTGTGTTCGAAACGTCATCATCCAGTAAATAATACTGTTTCACTGTGTGATATATCTAATAAACAAACTAATATGGAATTACTTACTACCACAGTGCCGATGTCTTACGCATATATTAAGAAAACATATTGCCTATTTATATATATTAATCAGTAGTTGAAAATATTTTTACAAAAAATGGCGGACACATGTATGAGATATACTACATACCTTGACGTTCATCAAAATTCAAAGGAAGTGTGAGCGCTTCCACAACATCACGTAATGTATCCAATCCAACATTATTAGTGCAGAATGATTCAAGTCGTTCATCTCCTTTTGATGAGTAAGGATTAGAATCAGAAAAATAGATTTATAATAATAATAATAATAACAACAACAACAACTAAAAACCTCTTGTCTACATATTCCTACAATTTTGTATTCATGAATATTATCTATACAATTGATATAATAAAAAGACAGAAGTAAAACTCGTTAGAACTAGTAAAACCAAAGCAGCGACTAGGTTACATTAATGAGTTAGAACTCAATTACAGGAAGAAGGGGAATGGGGTGGGGGAAGATGCCAAAGTCAGACAGGATCGTAAAACACACAGGGAAGACACAACTTCATTGCTCAATGATATACGATTCTACTACACACAGGATAATGCACATGATTCGGATTTTTTAAATCAGCGTCGAATCGTTCGCAATATTAGCTGACATAAGGTCAGGCTGGAAAAGAGTTAACTAGTGATGGTCAAACCAAAACATGGCTTCGTCAGTCAATGAAATCCACAACAGTTAGCTTTAAGCCAGTCACTTCGGGATGTGTGGACTTCCTGACTGGCTGGGGTCCTCGGGACGGTGAAAACCAATAGCTGGAAACCGTTGGTGATATGGCTCAAAATCGTTTTCAATGGCTGGCTGGTGCAGATGCATCCACTCCTTGTGACTTATGATTTCCAATGAAACTATATTGTTCTTCGTTATTACTATTCCTTTGTCTCGCATCTGTGTTTACTTTCTCTATTCTGCATTTCTTCTCCTTTCTTTTGTTGCTTTGTGTTCTACATGGAGTGTCACGACTTGAACTGCTGCATATCGGTGCAAAATTCTATGTCGAAAACAGATAGACAAACGAATCATTCGCTGTTTCTACACAGATCACAGATACTTTGAGCATCACGTGAAGCTGAAATTTTTTATCAACGACCTGTCCAAGAAATATATGTCGACAAAGATTGAGATAGATCTGACGTACAAGTTGAGGAGACGTGTTGATTTTCACCTGTAGACCTCCAAGTTTATGTGACATCAGATACATGTCTTTCCCACAAATTCCTGAACTTCTATAGCCTTCTTGTCGGTCCAGCATACTCCTGTCTTCCGCATAATCCAGTCCACCACAATTGGGAATATCACTGGTGATAGTCGGCAGGCAGTCGTATCCTACTCATGTCTCAACTTCAAATGCTTCATTGAGTTTCCCGTTGTGCATCACTTCACATGTTGCCTTGTCACATAGCTATTCAATAAAGTTTTAGGCCACTCCGTATTGTTGAAGAAGTGCCTATATTACTTCACGGTAAACGCTGTCGAAGGCTTATTAAAAGCCGATGAAGTTGACAAGGCAGAGATTTGACTGACAATCTATTCAGTTCAATGGGTCGCAATTATTTTTCAAGTATTGGTATGTAGGGATTTGACTGATCGGTCACAGGTTTTTATCATAAGATGGCATTGATTAGAGAACCATTGGAAAACAAACTGGGAGTACTGGACAGTCAGCTGTTTCCTACGTCATCATCAGTACGCACTCACTGGGTTTTTTGTTTTTCAATGTCAAAGCAAAGATTAAAGACATAAAACAGTCGCTAGTATGTGAAGTTAGGCAAAAGTAGACGATGGAACTCTAGTCAACCATCATAACAGCGTCTGCATACTCCAATGATAAGAGATAATTATCTAGTGTTTTAGCTTCTGTTGGTGCTGTAGTTCGCAAGTGATTTAGGCTCCACTGCCAACTCTGTAGCGCCTACATTCACACAGCAAAGACTATAGATTGGCAATAAGTAGCACAATTGACTTCCCTTCACCTCAGTCAATAATCTCTTTGGAAATAATATAATATTTAAACTGTTGCTGTTCTTGAGTAGTGGCTTTCGAAACTATAGATACTGGATCAGAGTGCTTTAGAAGCAACAGTATCCACTCATGAGGCGTGGGTGCGTTGGATACAGGTACACTAAAACGACTAGTTCCAGATAAGGCGAAATGTATATCCTCGATTCTACTGTTTGTTCCCACCAACTAATCAATGAAAAAATAATTACAAACTGATGTGTTGAGAAATCTTGTCTAGTTTAATAGTTCTCTAGTTTTCTAACCTGTCCTAACTGAAGTAAAAGAAGGAAGACAGAGTGCGTGGGACTAGCAACTCTACACGGGAAATGAATCTAATCGCTACATAAACTTCACAGTGTTACACAAAAATATAATAAACAAACTTATTCCTCGCTGGTATCGGAGAGACAGAATGACATGGGCTAGGGTCAGCTTTCGGAAAACTAGTCAGCCAATGAATCGTTTTTCGGTCAGAAGAAAAATTCGGGGTTGCGACATCGACAATGTATGAAGCTTGGAAGGCTGTCAAGGTTTTTTTAAAAAAAGGTAACTATTTCAATTATCTATGCCGGTTGTGAATACTTCTTCTCAGTGACACTGTTCCAAAATGAATAACTTTTTATCAACAACGAAAATTAGTCACAGGGTCCCCGTCAGTCTTAAGACCTTAATCCCTCCGAATATCAAAGTGGTGGGTAATTTCAATTTCAGACACGCAAGAGCGTCTTTCTTTTCTCAGGCGTGAGGCTAGCAACCCCACCCTGTAAACAAAAATTGCTAAAGAAACTTCAGTATGTTGAACCTCCTTGCACCAAAAGAAAAAGTCTGTGTAGGAACATGGAACGTCCGAACTATGTACGAGACTGGGAAAGCTGCCCAGATCGCCAACGAGATGAAAAGATACGGAATACAAGTGCTGGGAATATGTGAGAGCAGATGGAATGGGAGTGGACTCACCAAATTGTCAACAGGTGAGTCAGTGATCTACTCCGGTCACCCAGAAGATAACCACACGCACACCGAGGGCGTGGCTATCATGATGTCACCAACGGCAACGAAAGCCCTGATACAATGGGAGGCGATTTCGTCCAGGATAATGACCGCCAGGTTCAACTCCAAAGGAAGGAAAGTGTCAATCATACAATGTTATGCACCCACAAACAACGCAGACCTCGAGAAGAAAGAAGAATTCTACAGGCAACTACAGGCAACAATGGACAATACTCCAGCTGGCGACATGAAAATACTAATGGGAGACATGAACGCCAAACTGGGACCAGACAATACGGGAAGGGAACTCATCATGGGTAGAGAAGCTCTAGGAGAAATGAATGAAAACGGAGAACTCTTCGCCGACTTCTGCGCCTTCAACGAACTGGTGATTGGTGGCAGTGTATACAAGCACAAAGATATCCACAAGGCTACATGGGTGTCACCAGACGGGCAAACCAAAAACCAAATCGACTTCATCTCAATCTCAAGGAAGTGGAGGCGCAGCCTACTGGACACAAAAGCAAGAAGAGGAGCAGACGTTGGCTCAGACCACTATCTCGTACAAGGGACAATCCAAATCAAATTAAAAGCTTTCAGGGAATCAGGAGCTGCAGATAGACCACAAGCCAAGTTCAACACTCAAAAGCTGAAGGACCAGGCTACAAAGGACATCTTCATTGCAAGCATAAAGGACAAAGCCGAGACACAAATCAACACTAGCGAAAAGGTCGGCGTTGAAAAGCACTGGAACAACTTGAAAACGGTGTGGAGCCAAACCTGCATAGAAATTCTAGGCAGAAAAAAGAGACAGGACAAACAGTGGCTCACTACGGACACTTGGAAACTAATAGAAGAGAGAAGGACAGTGAAGCAAAAGATTATCCAGTGCACTGACGAGCAACAAAAACAGGAGCTGAATGCAAGCTACAATACACTGAACAAAAGAGTGAAGAAAAGTGCCAGGGAAGACAAAAGAAAATATTATGAAACCATGGCAAACGAAGCAGAACAAGCTGCAGGCAAAGGAGACCTCGCCACACTCTACCAAACAACTAGGAACCTTTCGGGCAAACGTTCGACACAGATTAAGCCAATAAAGGACGACAATGGAAAGTCAATCACCAAAGAGGTGGAACAGAGAAAGCACTGGGTTGAACACTTCAAAAGACTTCTAAATCGTCCGCCACCTACAACACGTCCAGCAATACCAACAACGGAAGCAGAACTACCAGTGAACACTGACCCCCCGACGAAATCAGAAGTCCTGAATGCAATCAAGATGCTTAAAGCTGGGAAAACACCGGGACCAGATGGAATCCCAGCAGAGGCTTTGAAAATAGACCCAGAGACAACAGCGGACTTGATGACACCACTGCTGGAGAAGGTGTGGAAAGAGGGCAAAGTACCCGAGGATTGGAAGAACAGTTACTTATTCAAACTTCCAAAGAAAGGAGACTTAAGTCAATGTAAAAACTGGCGTGGAATTATGCTTCTGTCCATTCCAAGCAAGATACTAAGTCGCATCATCCTGGAGAGAATCAAACAAGCCCTAGATGAAAAACTTCGTCCGGAACAGGCTGGATTCAGGAGAAACAAATCATGTATTGATCAAATCGCCACTCTACGGATCATCATTGAACAAAGCTTGGAATGGCAGTCACCTCTCTATCTCAACTTCATCGACTTTGAAAAGGCCTTCGACAGCGTCGATCGAGAGGTCATTTGGAAACTACTTCGCTACTACGGGGTCCCATCGACAATTATACACCTCATCCAACAGTTATACGACAATGCTGCATGCCAAGTAATCCACAACGGGAAACTTACGGAAGCCTTCGAAGTGAGGACGGGAGTGAGGCAAGGCTGTCTACTATCACCAATGATCTTCCTGATTGCAATTGATTGGATAATGCGACAGACAACGGCAACCAACGAGGGAACAGGCATAAAATGGACTGACACAAAAGACTTGGAGGATCTGGATTTCGCCGATGATATATGTCTGATTTCCCATAAACTGGAAGATATGCAAGTGAAAAGTAACAAGTTGGCAGAAGAAGCATCAAAGATAGGACTTCACGTGAACATAGATAAAACAGAGATGATGAAGATTCCTAGCCAACATCAACAACACAACAGACCACAATAAGCATAAATGGGAAGAACCTGAAAGAAACAACCTCCTTCACCTACCTGGGAAGCATCGTCTCAACTACAGGCGGAACTGACGAGGACATCAAAGCCAGAATCGGAAAAGCAAGACAAGCTTTCATTACTCTCAAATCTGTGTGGAGGTCAACAGCACTCAGCATCAAAAATAAGATCCGGATTTTCAACTCCAATGTGAAGTCAGTGCTACTATACGGATCAGAGACTTGGCGAGTCATAAAGAGCATCTCAAACAAACTTCAAACCTTCATTAACAACTGTCTCCGCTCAATACTCAAGATCAGATGGCCAGAAAAGATCAGCAACAGGGATCTCTGGGAGCGAACCAATCAGGAACCGATTGTGAAACAAATAGGCAGAAAGAAATGGAGATGGATTGGCCATACGCTGAGGAAACCATCAAGTGACATCACTAGACAAGCCCTCGAGTGGAACCCGAAAGGGAGGCGGCGAGTTGGTCGTCCAAGGGTGACTTGGAGGAGGTCATGCGAGGAGGAGATGAAAGCATGTGGACAGACCTGGAGCAGGGTGAAAAAGTTGTCAGAAAACCGAAGTCAATGGAGGTGCGCAGCTGAAGCCCTATGTTCCTCTAGGAACTAAAGGATACAATAATAATATATAATAAGAGCGTCTTACGTGAACTGGTTAAATAGCAGGGTTCCAATATCATAAATGGCACTGGATGTTAAATACATTGGATTGTGTATTTCCCCTGATCACCTTTTCTGGTCTTCCTATATCATCTTTTGAGTTCCCAGAAATATATATTTCATTTGACGTTCTATGTAGGGAAGTTGAAACGGTCTGGTATCATGTCATCTCTACTGTTACCGTTTCGTAATTCTTGTATTCTACCTACACCTTCTTTACAGCTCCCTAACTTTAATCTTTCCCGGGTTATTTAAGAAAGACTTTGTTTGTTATGCTGTTTAGGGAGCTAAAAACCCTCAGTAGGGTGAGTGGGTTTGGTGCCAAACCAACTCACTCGTTAATACTATTTTAGGCAAAGAAAGTAGCGAATATAATCCTGTCAGACTCTGACCATCCTATCCATACACCAATCTCTCCTTGCATCTACCTATCTCATCGGGTAGAACTAGAAGTGAGAATTATAGAAGACTGTATTTTCGGACGACTAAGTACAAAAGCCTCTACAATACCTTATTTGGCAGGCACACACATTATATATGTGATTAGAAAGGTGCGTATGACAGGAAATGAGTAACTTATTGCGGAACAACAGTACGCACCCACCGGGATTCTAACCCAGGACCTTCCGGTTACAAGGCGAGCTCGTATACCATTTCATCATTTGTACAGTACAGTACAGCATTTCTTTGTTTGTTCTCATTGTTACGTATTGTCGGTAATATTTTCGCGAGTTGATCATGGATTGATTTCAGTTAGAGAACCATTGAAAACCAGCAAAGAGTACTGGACAGCTGCTGTTTCATCCTAGTTCGGGAATCATCGACAGTATGCACCCATCCAACTACCAGGATCCCATCCCATCCCAAGACCATCCGGTTACATGGCCAGCAAAATCGTATACCATTCAGCCACAGGGACCCGATTCGATGGCCACTGCATGAACTCTAACTTCTACCAATTCGTGATATAGAGCGACCCCAACCATTGTCGTCGGTAGGACATCCATCCTCATACGTGACATCTGGATGGACCTCACTGGTAACGACTTCTTACTAGAAGTCCAGGAAACTCCGTCCTATAGCAAGTCAATACAGAGCATCATATTAATTTCGTAGAGTTTGGTTTCTAAGGGTTAGTTTTGTTTTTACGAGTTGATCATGGATTGATATCAGTTAGAGAGTACTGGACAACTTTTTCCTCTGTCCTAGTTTTCGAATCATCGGCAGTACGCACCCACTGGTTTTCAATGATTCTCTAACTGATATCAATCTATGATCAACTCTTAAAAACAAAACTAACCCTTACAAATCAAACTATAGGAAAAGGTAATATTTTCACTTGGTTTAATGTTATATTCATGTTCTTATTGAACCATATTATTATTATTATTATTATTATTAATTATTACCCTTGTGATGAGAAAATTAGATGCAATATTTATTGTATTACATGCTGAAAATTATATATTTTGAAGCAAAAGTGCTCTTTGGAATAAAGCTGCTATTGTTATTATTATTATTATTTTAACTACAAGCAGACGGTACACATGAGAATGTCAACACCAGACAGGATCGGAACTACAAGACTGACCCCTTTACTTACTCGGAAACCAGTTCGAAAAACCTACTGTACTCATTCAGCATAAAGAGAACCAAGCACAGATTTTCAATAACAAATGTTAAGTCAATCGTTTCTTTTAGAAGGAATAAGAAACTTGGCGCGCACGCGTCGCAAAAATCATCTCCAACAGACTACTGGCGACTTTTATCCACAGTTGCCCACTTCAATGGCTCCGTACACTGAAGAGATCAAATTGAACGTTCATAAAAGTATTCCAAAGAAAAAGAAAGATGGATTGGACACACATGCTGAGGAGACCTGTTGAGTGACATCACGTGTACCAGGCCATATCTTTCGAATGGAACCCGAATGCGAAACAATCAGTTGGGCGTGACTCCAAGGTTGATATGGAGGAGATTAGAGATTATGGGCAACCGTGGGGCCAGCCAAAAGGGACTTCAGAGAACAAGGTTCAAATGGAGATGTATTGGTACAGCACTATATATATATATATATATATTCATATTCCACTCAGGACCACAGGGAATAACAATAATAATAAAAGTGTGTTGAGAAAATATTGAAATTTTTCAAACTTACGATCAGCACTAAGCATAAATTGAATTGCAGCTCCTTTCAACTTTGCTGATCCAACATCTGTCAGCTGACAGTTAAGCATTGAAATGATTCTGAAATAGGAAGCCACACATAAAAAGAAAAAGAAAAAAACAATAGGCACACTGTGAAAAAGTTTACCCATACAGTACACTACACTATACTATGCAGTGGGTCATGATTGAAGGTGAATAAGGCATTCCAAGTTCACAGGTGGAGGCAGTCCGAATTATCGGTCAATCCATCAAAACTCTACAATCAAACCAATAGATAGTGTTAGGGGTTAGGTTAGTATTTTAGAGAAAATTGGGTCAGAGTTTGGCAAAGCCTCAATTTTCTGTTCCACTTTCAGACACACCATTATGTCGATTAGAAATGGTTCTAATAAGATGTCGAGAGTTACACACAGATACGTCTTACTGTAGGCAATGAATAGGGCGGGAAGGCACCAATGAACTCGGAAAGAGACAGAGCACACTACAAGGTAAAACTTGATTTTCGGCAACAGTAAAGAAAAGACACCACCCCCAGACGACCTTGAAACAACCAATCAGATTATTTCAGTTAAAAAGTGGCAGAAAATTTATAAAAAAGACTGCATTTATCACATATATATGTAGTAAAAATGAATTATACAGGATAAATGTCTCTAAAATGCTGCAAAAACTGGTCCCAATTTCTCATAGGAGTGGTTATAGACATATTAAACCAATGTCGATACAAAAACTCATCTAATTGGCCGTATACCATATCACTTCGGAGACCGTTCACCATTCTGCTACGTTTTTTGAGATGAGTCCAAAATCTTTCAATGGAATTTGCAGGTGTGCCTGTTACAGAATCCACCAGTTCAGAGGAATGGTTGAGACTTCGTGGTGAATATAGCCTAGTGATGATAATTGAGAATAGCCTCTCCATTCGTCTGTGTGAATAGTAGTTCCTGGGAGGACTAGTTGTATAATTAGTATTAACACATCAGCACTTCCCTTCGGGATGCGTTCTACAAAACCTTTACGGAGATTTGTGTCGTAAAATCCCAGTACCCAAGCATGATTTGCTCTACTCCTACCTCGATTCATTTTTCGCTTATTAAGTACACTTTCGTCAATATGCACGACGATGCCAACTCCTCCAAGTACAGAGGTGATTCCATTTAGCTTTTGCGAGGCAATATCACAACAGTACTGATACCACTGCACTGTTGAAAACTTTGTTTTCTCCGTTTTTGCAGCTGTAGCAGATACTGGTCGCTTTAGTAGCCTGTTGTGGCATATGCGCAATACTTGATTCAGGGACAATTTCGTTTTGGAGAAGAAAGTATCTAAAAAGTTACCATAATGTATGACTTACCAACTCGCACAGATTTCCTCATGTAACAGTGGTTGCATCTAAATGCGTAGCCGTCAGTAGCTCAGCAATACTTCTCTACCGTCATTATCCCTCCACATATGCAGGTTTCAGACCTTCCTATCAACCCATTTTCCACACAAAAGTCAAAAAACGAAATCTGTGTGAAACTTGCAACGAAGTTCATGAACCGCACCCATTATGAATGATGAACGATTTGATTAGTCGTTTCAAGGTCATTTGACGTTGGTTTCTATTGTTTACTCTTGCCTTGGATATATATTTCAACTATTTGAAAGAGCTTCAGAATTATACATCACACTCTCAACCACACCGATACTGACATAATGCAGTGAAAGGATAAATTACCTAAGATGGCCACATCAATGCTTGTATACAAATTCATCTGCTCATATATAATCAGCTAGTTATATATAGATCAAACTTCTCAGACGAATTCAAATCTTTACAAGCTCGTCAACATGTTCCCTGTTTGGCTTTGAAAAAGTGTAACCAAATCGATAAATAATGCCATTTTGTGTCATCTAGTAGATAGTGAACATTACATCAGAAAAGATGAGTGATTTGTGGCTGCATATCGACTATCAAAGAATCTGCAAAACGATACACGATTACAACTCTCAGCTTTAACATAAGCTGTAGAGATTAATAAGAAAAAATCGTGCCTTTATGTACAAAATTCTTACAAACCAAATTCTTGAAAATTAAATTCTTATGTTCTGACAATCTCCTGGGTTTGACCCGTGTAGTTAACCTCATAGTCATTGCAATACGATCGTCCAACCTACAGAGCTCATCCTACCTGAGCGAGTTTGTAGGTTTAAATGCTTCCCACTAATTTCTGCTCTATTAAGAATCCTATGTAGAGTTTCAGATGTCCCTTGTTTGTATATGGTGAAAATCTTAGATGCCTTATATTCTCCCTTATTAATGTTATCATTATCAGGTCCACCATTCAGTGGAATTATACAAACAAAGTTAAAGAAAAAGTTGTGTGTATACCTTGACACAATTATGAACAGTAATAAATTGTGATCGAAACGTTGTCATCAGTAAATATTACAGTATAACAAACACTGTAAGACTTTATCAAGATAATTTCTCTGCATAATGGAATTCAAAAATGCTATCACCACATCAGTACATCTAGTGGATTAGAATTCAGCTGGACTGAACAGATTCGTGTCACTGACCTTAGTCAAACAGGTTATACACTGCTGATAAGCAGAGTCAAAAAAAACTACAACAGCTGTCTAATGCAGAAATTGCCCTCATTGAACTGTCTTTTATTTTCTTCACAACTCTGAAAGACATCTACAGCAGAAAGATACACATCTTCAACACTAATGCATGAAGTCAGTCAGGGATTCTGTCTAGTTCAGGAGACTCAGTGTACACGTCGCAAAAAATGTACTTCCAACAGTCAGTCATCACGTAGTCAGTTTAAAATTTGAGCTACCAAATAAGCCTCTATCTACCTTGTTCAGTTTGTTATAATCTAGTGAAATATGACCTCTAGAGGTGTTTTCTCTTGTCGCAAGCACTCAAAATGTCTACTACCTACAGATTGATAAATTTCTAATAAACTTGAGGAACAGTATAACTGTCAGTGCCTAAAAACACCAATAAATGAGGTAGTTGCTGTTCCTGAGAATTTACGTTCTTGGTTCCCAAAATGTACTCGTGTGCGTCTTTTTTAACTGACTTTAAACTTTGTGCATTTGTCGATGGAGACAAAGAATAAATATCATTAGGGACAGCAGTTTTCTGCGTCAGTGGTACACAGCGGCGGAAGGCTCGCCAACCACGCCTCATGTGGTTCGGGGTTCGATCCCCGGCTATTGACCACTCCTTTACCTTTTTAGGTCAGTAGTAAGACTAGTAAAGTGGGAAGGTAGGGCGGCATGAGGCTAGCAACCCCATCCCAAAAAATAAATACCGGAATAAAAACAAATCGCGGTTTTTGCCTTAGGTTATACAGCATTGTATCACACAATCTACTGTCATTTACTACTTTTCTTTGAAGATAGTGGAGAAAGAGAAACTACTGTTCAATAAATTCCCCTGAACTTTCGGTATACTATATATGAATACCGTTCAGAATAAAGCTATTATTATTACAGACTTTCATCGATGCCTACCTACCTACACTCAATCCTACAAATCAGACAATCAACAGGACAGAACAAGTAAAAGACCGCCATGAATACACATTGCTACAAACAAATATTCAGAAGGGAATGGAGATTGGAATATACAGGAGTTACCTTCTTCACCCGATACTAAAGATCAATCAGACAGCCAGTCGCTCGGTCAGAAAGGGATATGTAAGCGAACACAAATAGAATTCTAGCAGAGGAAGCAGACTGGAGAATAGATATTTGAGATAGTTGAATTTTACATACACTGAAGGAAGTCACATTTCAGTGACAACACCAGGCCGTCGAGGGACACTCGAGTAAGGGCTTCGGTTGTCCATGGGTGACATGGAAGAGAGCATATGAAGAGAGAAAGAGAGAGCTTTTGTAGGCATCAGTTAGACAGAACATTGAAAACTATCACGGAGCAGTACTGGACACAGGTGTTTCGCTCGCGTAGTTTGGGACTCTTCATCAGTGTACATGACCCAAGACCCCACTACTAGGAATCGAACATCAGGGACCTACAGGTTGTAATGAGATCAAGTTCATTCAGTCACCTGGAGGGGGCGGGATTCCATAGCCCTTGAGTTCTCACTTTTTAATCTCGTGAAAACATCACCGTGAAATTGTCAACCCCATTGGTCGCTAATTAGTTGAAAGTGATAGCAGACGACCGATCGGTATGCAAATGAAAAATAAGAAATGAATAATAATAAATAGTAATAGAAACAGTAATAGTACTCACCTTGTTGCAATACCATATGTATCCGGATGAACAGCTGTCTGATCTAAGGGATTGAAACAATTCACACCAGACTGAGCATTATTGGTAGATGATGACTTTAAGCATGACTTTTTACTAACATGTTCTCGAATTGATTCAGCCCCACGTTTATGCTTAACTCCAACGCCAACTCCACCATAATTATTATTACTATTATTATTATCATCTCTGTCGTCAACATCTTCATCAGAAATCACTTCAACATCCCTGTAGTTAGGCATTGGAAGACAGATAAAACGGAACAGCAGAGAACACCGTCAATGTGTATTAGTATTCACCAGTCAAAATCAATAATACTGCAATAAAAGAATAGCATGAATGAATATAGACACAAAAAGAAACTTAACAAGAACCTGGATTTCAGGAGACACTTATGGCCTGAGGATATTTCTGAATCTTTGGGGAGGATATTCATCGCAGCAATGTTAAGATTTTGTGTTTTCCAGTTGTCCATTGGTCTGCAGAAGTCTTAAGGACAACATCATGTGTGTGACCACTTCTTTGTTTGTATGCATGTCAGTAAACCTGTTGCTGTCGAGACAGGTACATTGGTCGTTCGACGCGTATCCTGTCTAAAAGGGTTGAAGAACACTACACCGCACGGCTGGAGAAGAGTAGTAGCGACTCATTTAGAAGTGCGAGATAATCGGACACCTTGTCAACACTGCTCATCCCACCTCAACAGACGTCTCCTCCTTCAAAATATTCAATCTACAAAATGAAGAATACCAACCTGTCAAAGGCAATACGCTTCCATCTTCTTTTTGCACTGTCGAAGCTTTAGCCATTCAGTTAGAAAAACCAGAGCTACGCTTGTTTTTGTAACTCCTCATAACTCTTACAACTTTTAAATAATTCCCTATTTTCCTTCTTTTATTCCACGTGCATCTGGATCACAATTCACACATACACACACACAAACACTAAATTAATCATTTTATTACACTTAATTAAATTCTTTTATGCACTGACTAATATTAGCAACTATTTTGATGACAACCCATCACTCTTGTTACTACTAGTTCATGGAAAAGATACTGTGTATATACACGCGATTTTACAGCTAAGAAGGAAAATGATTTCACCGGAAAAAACCTCTTCGCTAATCTAGGTGTTTATCTGAATACATAGCTAATCTCAACCACCGCCTACAATTAACATCCACCTCACCTTGACATGGTGAACAATTCTAACAGTTGGAACCTCTCACAACAGCTTCAAAACATTATCTATCCAGTAGTCGTCGAGGAGCTGTAGATCGTTATTTAGATTAAGGGCTTCTGTAGCGATTTAAATGAAGTTCAATGAGGATTTCGTCAGGATCTAACATTAGTGACACAGATCATTGTAAACCAGGGAGCGTTTAACACTTAATATATGTGTAAAACTTGGACAGTGTGGTAGTATGCAATTCAACATTAATTTGTTTATTAGACATATCACACAGTGAGTGAAACACTATTGTTTACTGGATGATAAAGTTTCGAACACAATTCATCACTGTTCATAATCATAACAATTATAATCACACGACTTCGAAACTAGAATTTCATCGGTTTCTTTGTCCTCTCCTATTTGTCGTCGTTGGGGTATTAGACTTTTCCAGATATCTGGAACAGGTAATGAATCATTCCTACTGCACGGATTTGCGGTTGATTCTATTAACAAATCCTCAGTCAGTTATCGATCTCTCCCTCCAACCTGTGATTTTAAAACTACCACCTAATCTCATCCCATCATATTGCATTGCATGGCTGTGTGTAACTGGTGCACATATGTGCAAAGTTCTATGTCACAAACAGACAGAGTGTGTAACTGCATGTGGTGTGTTGCTATAACTGAACTATTCTCTAGATTTTTTTATCTTATTCGGGTTAACTAATCTAGATTTCGCTGCTAGGTTTTTTTATGCTCGGCTAGTATGACTGACTGCCCCTTTTCTACTACTTCGACCTATGTATTTGACATCACTGACAATTATTCCAGCAGAGTATTAGATAAACTAGATTGCTTTGTTTCACTGGCTCCACAGGATTGATCCTTTAACCAACGAAGCTTGTTTCTAATTGAGCGTGTGGGTTTCAATGTCACTTTTATTCCTGCACTGTTAAGAATTCTCCGCAAGGTTACACTAGTTGACCTTAGTAAGATTAGGAATCTAGAAAATAGTTCAGCTATAGCATTACACTAAATGCACTTGCACACAACCATACAGTACGATGGTTTGGGATAAGATGACAGTTTTATAATCTAATATAACTAACATACTTAAGGGAGAGATTGGCAACGGAAGCTTTATTCATCAAATCAGCTGCGAACCAATACGTGTAATAGGAATGATTAAACACCTGTCCACCCAGATATCTGGAAAAGTCTACTACCCCCAGGACGACAAACAGGAGAGAATAAAAAAAACTAAAAAACACCAGTTTCGAAGTCGTGTGATTATAATTGCCGATATGATTATGAACAATAAATAAATTGTGTTCGAAACTTTATCATCCAGTAAACAATAGTGTTTCACTCACTGTGTGATATATCTTATGAACAGATTAATAAGGAAGCACTTGACACTTGTTTCGCTCTAGGTTAGAACCCCTCAGTAGTGAATCATTAGTGTCTCTTGATGATGCTAACAGTTTACAATGAAAATAATCAATTATTACTGATTATTACTATTACTATTACGAACACATAATTACACGATTAGTGTAACGATTACAGTGGATTGGGGTGAATTTTTCTAACAGCATGAAAATGCCTAGATAGATATTGGCCGAATAACACGTTGAACTGACTGTCTGAAATACATTTGAGTCACATGAAAAAAAATGATTTTAATAATTTACTGAGAGGTGAAGAAAAAAACAACAGCACATAACTCAACACACACATACACACAAAACTTACTTTGTACCATCTAAAGTAGTTGCTGAATAGGCGGGTTTTACTCGAACAAATCCAGCACATTGAGCAAAAGTTGGCTTTCCAATACCTTTAACCTAGAAATAAAGTCGAATACTACTTATCCCAATATGAACACTGGAGTTAATATAATCAGTTACTGCAAGTAAAGTCTATATATATATATATATATATATATGAGTCTAAAGTATGTGTTAGGTGGTTGAAGAGCCCTGAATCCGTGTTTCGTGTTTTTTTCTTTGGTACTTGACACTAAGGTGTATCTGCACAACCTCGAAATAAATGAAATGATACCAGCCTTTCTGAGGTCCGACAATACTTCACCCAGTACTACACTCTGAGACATTCCTACTAAGCAATAATAATTATTATTATTCACTTGGGTTTCCAGTGGAACATAGGACTCCAATAACACAGCTCCATTCTATCGTGTTCTATGCAGTCCTCTTTAGCTAGCCTCACGATCACCCTTAGGATTTCAACTGCTTTTCACACCCTCAACTACACGCCCAGCTCGTCGTTTACCACTCAAGGGTCTGGTACTTGATGTCAACTATCTCCTCAGCGTGCGTCTCATATGTCTCTAGTTTTATTACTATGTTTGTCGACCAATAGGTTCTTGATTGGTACGGTGACTACCAGAATTCCTTGGTGCTAATTCTTTCCACTGACTACTACATGTGCTCATGGAAGTGTGTGTGTGTGTGTGAGCGGCTTTTGCTGGCCGGTTGTTTGCGCCATAGAAGTTGAATTCCTCTTGGACTAGCTGAAAGAGAAGGAGCAGTAGGGCTGAGTAACACACAGCACAGTCTAGGGACGTGCGCTTTGGGGATTCTGTCCATGTTAAGATCTTAACACCGGCTACAAACCGCCACAAGTTCAGTCGAGATATAAAAATTTCCAGGTCGACCTTTCTAGTCCCCCATCCAATCCTCTCCAAAAAGGAGGATAGGCAGCATAACTGGAGTGTTAGTTATCTGAGAAACACCTTACTGCTCTTCAATACTTATTTACCAACAGTACAGCCTTGTCTGCAGACTCCAATACATTTTGTGACCAACTTACACACTATGATGACAAAGGTTTCTAGTCTGACCGCTCATTATCTGAACGATCTTTCTTTCATGGTAGGTAAGTAGGCGACCTGCAGGAACATTTGTTTCGACCATTGTAGTTTGACTTGCCATTGCGATACTCAAGCCCGACCACCACCTCAAAGTAGCAGCTAGCGGTCGACCACGTGTAGTAACACAAATCACAGCCAACGAAGTAGCTTCACAACCTCGTAGATGATTGGATTTCCCGCTTTACTAAAACCGCCTACGCCTGACCAACCTCATTCTCATTGAACAACACACGGAAAATTGAAATAAGAGAGTCGTAAAGAAGGATACGTGGCTTAATTATTGATTTATTCCTCCTTTCTAGCTTGGGAACAGTAGCCTAGCGATATGGCGTGATCACCGCGGCGGTATCTAGCTCAGAGTTCTCATTTCAATCTCTAATACTATTGAGAAATATAAATGTGGCGACATAGAAACATATTGACGACGGGGTTTTTGGATTCTTCAACGTCTGACAAATTCCACGAACAATCAATTAAATACAGTTTGGACGCCAGGTTAGTCTTTAATTCCATGTAGTTCGCCAGACCTCTCAAAACCTCTGCCCCCCTGGTCCCACCCTAAACGACCAGTGTCCAATACCAATCAGCGCTCAAAGATGATATCTCCATAATCCCGCTGATGTTGTGATGCTTAACAATTCATGAATTCTTATCTGCAAACGCAACACCGACGCCAAGACAGCACAAATGTTGGATACGGAGACGGTTTTAGTCAGCAACAAACACAACGGCACTCACAATAGCCACCCTTGACAAATAGTCACAGAGTGCTCTCAATCAGCACCTGCCCCGAGAAGAACTTGTCAATGTTCAGATACCACGTGCCCCAGATGGTGCAAACCCTGTTTGCCAATCATAGAGGCCTGTGCTTAATTACCACAAGTTGACGCCAAACTCTTCCGTCTTGAACAGAACATCTTGTTCTCGATCGTTCCACAGCATATCACGCTGTGATGATGAGGTCACAAATGTCCTAGACGTTCCAGTAAACAGCAGACCACCATTCTGACTTTGGTCAACCAGGTACAGAAAATAGATGGTGCATTCCCTGGTTAATACCGCGTAATAAGTCCCTCCTAAAGGGGGAAGTAGTATGTAGACACAAAAGACAAACGGTTATTCTTTTGTGGTTATCTTCTCCGAAGCCTATATCATTGACGATGAATTCCGACTTCGGCCAATTCATGATACATGTTTAGCACAACTGCTAGTCAATGTCACGCGCGAACAAAAGTCCTCTTATTTGAGTTGGTGGACACTGCTGGTTACGACCACTGGGTCAGGTCCCAGTGGTTTAATGGTTCAAGAGATCACCTTGTAAGAAAAGGGTCCTGGGTTCGAACCCACTGTCGAAGAGTCTCAAACTAGGACATACATGTGTCCAGTATTCAGCCATGCTGACTTTCCAATGCTTCTGTAACTGATGCCGGCTCGTCATGAATCTTGCACCAAGTAAGACGCCTGCAAACCAACACTTGACACAAGTGGCTATCGTATAGTGCTGTTGGCTTTAGGAATAGCAATTTTCGTGATCACCGCGTCCGTATCAAGTCTGACGCCTTTATTTTAATCTCAACATTATGGTGAAGTATGCAAATGCCAACATTATAACAAATTTTGATCCATAATATTGATTTTCACAAAAGAATAAAGGAATGCCACCTAACAAACATATATATATATATATATATATATATATATATATACAAATGAAAATTACCTTGAGAAGATCAGCTCTCGATCGAAATGGTCCAACTTGAGACCGATAGGCTAAAATTGCTTTTGCTTTCGCCTCAGACAAACCAGCTACATGAGATAAAATATGCAGTGGAGCGGCATTCAAATCAACACCAACAAAACTAATACACTCTTCCATAACATCACGAAGAGCACCGATTAGTCGACGTTCTGGAATATCATGTTGGTACATACCCACGCCTAAATGTTTCGGGTCAAGTTTAACCATTTCAGCTAGTGGATCTTGTAATCGCCTGGCAATTGACACAGCCCCCCTGAAAGTCACATCTAAATTTGGTAATTCTTTACAGGCCAACTCTGAAGCACTATAATAAGAGGCACCGGATTCACTGACAACAGCAAAACGAATTTTTAATGGTTTGAAGTGGTCAGTTTTAATTAAATAAGATAACCAAGAACCAGTTTCTCGACTGCCTTGTCCATTTCCGAGAGCAACAGTCTCAATACTGTGAAAGGTGATAAGATATGAAGAAAAATGAAATAAAATGAAACTGTGAGTAAAAAAAGCATTATAAACGGATCTTCTTCTAAATAGTTGATTGGCTCGAAATAGTAATCAGATTCATCGCCTTATCAGATGATCATATGTGCCTGCGTTCTATCTCCCGTGTTACGTAGTGCTATAATAAGGTGAGTATTACTGAGGTTAGACATAGGTCGAGTGCCAGACTCGTTAAGGAGGGGAAACCGACCGAAGAGGTGGTTGTGAAGCAGCTGCATCGATTGAGACGGTTAGGACATCTGTTAACGCACGTATGCCTAGCCATCGCCTTCCTTCAACAATAGGCACCCACCACAGGACCATCCGGTTACAAGCAGAGTACGTAGACCAATAAGCCACTGGGACCCGATGCAATGACCAGCCCATGAATACCAACTTCTGCTAATTCAGATTTCTAAAATAGGATGGAACAGCTGCGTGGCAAGTTTCAAGTTTTCCAATGGTTCCCTAATCAATGTCAGCGCATGATGAAATCCTGTAACCAATCAAATCCAATCCCCACACACCAACACTAGAATATTTATTTTTCGCAGACCTAGCCGAATCCCCTACCAATGAGAACAATCTATTTTTCGCTTATATATATATATATATATATATATATTATTATTATTATTATTATTGTATCCTTTAGTTCCTAGAGGAACATAGGGCTTCAGCTGCGCACCTCCATTGACTTCGGTTTTCTGACAACTTTTTCACCCTGCTCCAGGTCTGTCCACATGCTTTCATCTCCTCCTCGCATGACCTCCTCCAAGTCACCCTTGGACGACCAACTCGCCGCCTCCCTTTCGGGTTCCACTCGAGGGCTTGTCTAGTGATGTCACTTGATGGTTTCCTCAGCGTATGGCCAATCCATCTCCATTTCTTTCTGCCTATTTGTTTCACAATCGGTTCCTGATTGGTTCGCTCCCAGAGATCCCTGTTGCTGATCTTTTCTGGCCATCTGATCTTGAGTATTGAGCGGAGACAGTTGTTAATGAAGGTTTGAAGTTTGTTTGAGATGCTCTTTATGACTCGCCAAGTCTCTGATCCGTATAGTAGCACTGACTTCACATTGGAGTTGAAAATCCGGATCTTATTTTTGATGCTGATGCTGTTGACCTCCACACAGATTTGAGAGTAATGAAAGCTTGTCTTGCTTTTCCGATTCTGGCTTTGATGTCCTCGTCAGTTCCGCCTGTAGTTGAGACGATGCTTCCCAGGTAGGTGAAGGAGGTTGTTTCTTTCAGGTTCTTCCCATTTATGCTTATTGTGGTCTGTTGTGTTGTTGATGTTGGCTAGGAATCTTCATCATCTCTGTTTTATCTATGTTCACGTGAAGTCCTATCTTTGATGCTTCTTCTGCCAACTTGTTACTTTTCACTTGCATATCTTCCAGTTTATGGGAAATCAGACATATATCATCGGCGAAATCCAGATCCTCCAAGTCTTTTGTGTCAGTCCATTTTATGCCTGTTCCCTCGTTGGTTGCCGTTGTCTGTCGCATTATCCAATCAATTGCAATCAGGAAGATCATTGGTGATAGTAGACAGCCTTGCCTCACTCCCGTCCTCACTTCGAAGGCTTCCGTAAGTTTCCCGTTGTGGATTACTTGGCATGCAGCATTGTCGTATAACTGTTGGATGAGGTGTATAATTGTCGATGGGACCCCGTAGTAGCGAAGTAGTTTCCAAATGACCTCTCGATCGACGCTGTCGAAGGCCTTTTCAAAGTCGATGAAGTTGAGATAGAGAGGTGACTGCCATTCCAAGCTTTGTTCAATGATGATCCGTAGAGTGGCGATTTGATCAATACATGATTTGTTTCTCCTGAATCCAGCCTGTTCCGGACGAAGTTTTTCATCTAGGGCTTGTTTGATTCTCTCCAGGATGATGCGACTTAGTATCTTGCTTGGAATGGACAGAAGCATAATTCCACGCCAGTTTTTACATTGACTTAAGTCTCCTTTCTTTGGAAGTTTGAATAAGTAACTGTTCTTCCAATCCTCGGGTACTTTGCCCTCTTTCCACACCTTCTCCAGTAGTGGTGTCATCAAGTCCGCTGTTGTCTCTGGGTCTATTTTCAAAGCCTCTGCTGGGATTCCATCTGGTCCCGGTGTTTTCCCAGTTTTAAGCATCTTGATTGCATTCAGGACTTCTGATTTCGTCGGGGGGTCAGTGTTCACTGGTAGTTCTGCTTCCGTTGTTGGTATTGCTGGACGTGTTGTAGGTGGCGGACGATTTAGAAGTCTTTTGAAGTGTTCAACCCAGTGCTTTCTCTGTTCCACCTCTTTGGTGATTGACTTTCCATTGTCGTCCTTTATTGGCTTAATCTGTGTCGAACGTTTGCCCGAAAGGTTCCTAGTTGTTTGGTAGAGTGTGGCGAGGTCTCCTTTGCCTGCAGCTTGTTCTGCTTCGTTTGCCATGGTTTCATAATATTTTCTTTTGTCTTCCCTGGCACTTTTCTTCACTCTTTTGTTCAGTGTATTGTAGCTTGCATTCAGCTCCTGTTTTTGTTGCTCGTCAGTGCACTGGATAATCTTTTGCTTCACTGTCCTTCTCTCTTCTATTAGTTTCCAAGTGTCCGTAGTGAGCCACTGTTTGTCCTGTCTCTTTTTTCTGCCTAGAATTTCTATGCAGGTTTGGCTCCACACCGTTTTCAAGTTGTTCCAGTGCTTTTCAACGCCGACCTCTTCGCTAGTGTTGATTTGTGTCTCGGCTTTGTCCTTTATGCTTGCAATGAAGATGTCCTTTGTAGCCTGGTCCTTCAGCTTTTGAGTGTTGAACTTGGCTTGTGGTCTATCTGCAGCTCCTGATTCCCTGAAAGCTTTTAATTTGATTTGGATTGTCCCTTGTACGAGATAGTGGTCTGAGCCAACGTCTGCTCCTCTTCTTGCTTTTGTGTCCAGTAGGCTGCGCCTCCACTTCCTTGAGATTGAGATGAAGTCGATTTGGTTTTTGGTTTGCCCGTCTGGTGACACCCATGTAGCCTTGTGGATATCTTTGTGCTTGTATACACTGCCACCAATCACCAGTTCGTTGAAGGCGCAGAAGTCGGCGAAGAGTTCTCCGTTTTCATTCATTTCTCCTAGAGCTTCTCTACCCATGATGAGTTCCCTTCCCGTATTGTCTGGTCCCAGTTTGGCGTTCATGTCTCCCATTAGTATTTTCATGTCGCCAGCTGGAGTATTGTCCATTGTTGCCTGTAGTTGCCTGTAGAATTCTTCTTTCTTCTCGAGGTCTGCGTTGTTTGTGGGTGCATAACATTGTATGATTGACACTTTCCTTCCTTTGGAGTTGAACCTGGCGGTCATTATCCTGGACGAAATCGCCTCCCATTGTATCAGGGCTTTCGTTGCCGTTGGTGACATCATGATAGCCACGCCCTCGGTGTGCGTGTGGTTATCTTCTGGGTGACCGGAGTAGATCACTGACTCACCTGTTGACAATTTGGTGAGTCCACTCCCATTCCATCTGCTCTCACATATTCCCAGCACTTGTATTCCGTATCTTTTCATCTCGTTGGCGATCTGGGCAGCTTTCCCAGTCTCGTACATAGTTCGGACGTTCCATGTTCCTACACAGACTTTTTCTTTTGGTGCAAGGAGGTTCAACATACTGAAGTTTCTTTAGCAATTTTTGTTTACAGGGTGGGGTTGCTAGCCTCACGCCTGAGAAAAGAATGATTACATTAAGTAAAAGTTTAGAGAGAAGCAACTTTTTGGGTTGCTCCCCTCAAAATCAGAAAATAACGGACAAACAATGAGAACAACATCAACAAAGGAAACAGTTCACAGAAAAAAGGGCAAAAAGCGACGACAACTATACAATAAGACAACATGCAATATAGTTCAGTACATTTAACTAAAATGATATCTTAACCATAAACTCACTGACTTGGAGCAACTTGAACATATAAATCCAACAATATATACAATTATAGATGTGTTTATGTTTAAAAATTCCACAAATCCAAACAGTGAGTTATGTGTATTATCTGTCAATAAGATTGTATTTTTTGGATTCAGTGTTCGAAAGGTTAATAATTGTGATAATTTCCGCAAACTCTTTGCATAAAATTTTAGAGTAATAAGAGATTTTATTTATGACCAAAATGTAGCGTAATAGTCGAAAAGCGCGCGCAATATATATATATATATATATATACGTGGCTCAGTAAAGCGGAGAAATACCATGATGTGTCTAGCATATCAGCTGAGTTTTTCATTGCGTCAGTATTATTATAGTTCGCGTAAATCTAATCCGTTATTAGATTATTACGGATATCAACTGTCGACGAGGTCATATCAAATGGGGACACAGCTATAACAAAATGTCAATCAGTCCATTGAGACTGGCGACATATTTTTCTATTCCTTAACATCCCCAGTGAAACATAGGGCAACAAGCCAGAGACTTGAACTTTCGGTACCAAGGATGCTTATTTCTACGGGATAGGGTTGCTAGTCTCATATCTAAATCTTCCCTCCTTATCAGTCAGATGGAATACCCCCTGAAGCACTGAAAGCGGACCCAGAGACGAAAGCAAATATGCTGACTCCATTATTGCAAAAGTGCGTCGGTGGCACAGTGGTTAGGACTCTCGCCGACCATGCAAATGGTTCGAGGTTCGATCTCCTACCGACGCACACCTGATAACTATGATCGGCCTGCAAAATTTGGGCTACCGATATCCATGCTGAAAATTCCATACTTGTACCAAAAATACAGTGTGGAATCAAGCTGTAATCAAAATAAATAAATAAAAAGGTCTGGAAGGAAGGAAAGGTGTCTGCTGACTGGAGGAAAGTTTACTTCGTGAAACTACCAAAGAAGGGCGACTCGGGACTCTGCAAGAACTGGCGGGGAATCGTGCTCCAGTCGACGTTAAGTAAAATCCCGAGTCGCATCATCCTGGAGAGATTAAAGGACGCACTGGATACAGAAGTCCGACCAGAACAAGCTGGCTGGATTCAGGAAAGACAAATCATGTTCTGACCAAATTGCAGCTCTACGCATCATCATCGAACAGAGCATGGAATGGTGATCAAACCTCTACCTCAAATCTATAGACTTTCAGAAGGCCTTCGACAGCGTTGACAGCGAAGTAATTTGGAAACTATTCGAGTACTACGGCGTACCCCAAATATTCATCAACCTTATTCAACAGCTGTACGACAACGGGACATGTCAAGTGATCCACAAAGGAAAACTCAGCGAGGCGTTTCAAGTAAACACAGGAGTCAGGCAAGGGTGCTTATTATCACCGACGATGATATTCCTAGTTGTGATGATCTGACTGGATTATGCATCAGACAGTGGGAAGCGACAAGACAGGAATATCCTGGACCAACGTGAAGAACCTTGAAGACCTGGATTTCCCGCGTGGATGATTTATGTTTGATGTAACACAAAATCGAAGACTTACAAGCGAAAACCGACAAACTGGTTGAAGAAGCAGACAGTGAAGACAAGACTCCAGGTGAACATAGGTGAACAAGAGGCAGGTTATGAAAATAACCAGCCAACAACAACAACAGCAGCAGCAAAATCCAGCGACAATCACCATCAATGGGAGGGATTTGAAAGAGGTTACTTCATTCACTTATCTAGGGAGCATTGTCTCAACTACAGGAGGAACGGACGAGGATATCAAATCGAGCGAGAATCGGGTGGCGGGCGAGAAACACATTCATCAACCTGAAATCAATCTGGAAATCTTTGTCACTCAGCATCAACAACAAAATTCCGTCGGATTTTCAATACAAACACCGTTGAATCAGTTGTTCTATACGGATCAGAAACTTGCCGAGCGGATCACAAAGAATATTTCCGACAGCCTGCTGCAAACCTTCATCATCAACAACTGTCTTCGCTGGCTCTATACTGAAGATCAGATGGCCGGACCGGAAAGAATCACCAACAAGAAACTATGGGAAGAAACAAAGCAAAAAGAAGAAGCAATCGCCAACCAACAAATATGCGGGAGAAAGTTGAGTTGGATTGGACACTCTTTGAAGAGGTCGCTGGGTAACATCGTGCGTCAGGCCCCCGAGTGGAACCTGAAAGGGAAGCGGCGAGTGAGACGTCCAAGGGTGACATGGTGGAGATCGTGTGACGGGGAGTTGAAACAGTATGGACTAACATGGATGCAGGTGAAAAGTACAGCAGAAGACAGAAGCAAGAGGAGACGTGCAGTTGAAGCCCTATGTTCCACTAGAAACCCAAAGGAACAATAATAATAATACTGGCTGACCGAAGTAAGGGAGTGCGTCGGTGGCCGGGGATCGAATCTCCAACCAAATGAGGCGTGGTTGGCGGGCATTCTACCTCTGTTCCAACGACGCGACTGGCGACACAGATCATAAGTAATAACCAATGGTGCTATTCAACTCAATACAGCCATAATAACAGTGATGTACCCGAAATGAACGTGGTTAATTTGCGAAGCATAAGGACAGAAATTCGGATTGTCAACACCCCTGTTAAGTCAGTCAGTTCTTCTGTATGGGTGAGAAATGTCACCAGTACGTCACGAAAAGCATTTTCAACAGGTCGATTCAGACTTTTACCAACACCCGCTTTCACTGGCTTTCATACTAAAGACATGATGGCCAGTCAGAAAGAATAAGCAAGAGGAAACTCAGAGAACAAATCAATCATGAACCTATTGGCTCAACAAATATTGAGAAACAGATGGAGGTGGACTGGACACACGTTGAGGAGACCGTTGGATGACATCATGTCGCGATTAGACCACAGCTCGAATGGATCGCGAATGGAAAATGGTGAGTTGGCCATACATTCGAGGGTGGCATGAAGGAGATTGTGTCAGGAGGAGACGAATTGTGAGGACAAAATCTGACGTTGAGACTTTGTCTTACCCGGGACTCAAAGGAATAATAACAATAATACGCCTAAGGCGGAAAATGAAATCGCTGATAAAAAAGAAACTCTTTGTTGAACAGCTGGTCCTGTTTTTCATCAAATAATAATAATAGAAATAAAATCGTGATGATCATATGATTCTCACTGATTTCGCTGCATGACAGCCGTTAACGCTCCCAGACCATTATTCTCTCTCGGCCCATTCAGCTGTTTCAATATATACGTGTGCGGTGGCCATAATATCCCTGTGGCCAGAACGTTTCCATGCGGATCACATGCGGCCCATTTACATCCATTTCTCCAGCCTGGAACCAAGCCGACAACAGGTAGACGATCACCTGGTGCACCAGCTGCAGAAGAAATTATGCCCAACTCATTTTTATACTTCGTTGCTGTTTGATTTGCAGAAGTTGGGATACGCAGTGGAGCGGTCATCAACAAACGGCGAAGATTTTCTGTAATAACCTCAAGGGATGAATCTTGCGCCGAAGTTGATAATTTTTCTCTATGGATTGAAATGCAATTTTACAAAACACAGAATATAAGCTTAAATATTTTACTGAATAATGAATGTAGGAATGTGAATGAATGAAAACTGACCTGTAAATCATTGTTGGCCGACGACAGGCAATAAAAATCAATGACTGAAGATAACTACTGGTGATATGACTAACAAATCTCCCAGATCCTTCACTACATCATCACATCTCGCCATATGATGATTCCTTCCTGCATACATTTCTGCTTCCTTTAGTTCGTTTGAAACTACTAGTTCGCTAGTTATCTAGCCAGTCCTAAACGACAGGTAGAGACGGGAGGTCGGGTGTATAGCTAGAAGTCCTACCCTGAAAAACCAATCCAATTACTGTCAAAACTCCAAAGCACAACAAAAATATCTCTAGAAAAAACAACAGGTTGAACGAAGAAATATGCATTCCTTTCCGATTAATTCCTCATCATCGGCTGTCTGGCTCTACACTAATATGTAGCTGTTTTTCACACCAACATTCTCTACCAATCAAGTAGTTCATCAGTTTTAGGCACAGCAGCGGGGTGAAATGGGGCTGTACAAAGGGCCTTCAAAAGGACTTTCTACGCAGCTGAGCTATGCTGTATATTTATTAGCCAAACAATACTTAGTTCAAGAAATAAAGACAAACTGCCCTGCTTCGCCTCTTCCATATGTATTTATCAGCTTAACTGTCAGTCCGGATCTAGTTACACTGGGTGTACGATCAAGGCTGCTTCATCGTTAAATTTCTGAACACCTCCCATCTTGGTTTGGCAAAACCCCGAATTAACCTCCTCTACACACCTCAATAGTAGCTCATCTCCTCGATACTAGGTATCAATTCGACTCTAACAAAGCTTCTAAAGTTATTCATCGTATATCATCAAACCTCTCGCATGGTCTACGAGTAACACATTCACAAATACACCAGAGGCAATCAGAATTCATCTGAACAAGCCAAATCTGTATGTGGGTTCAAAATAAATGTGTACAGCCCCTTTTCTTGCCACGGCCAACTACATAATATGTATTAAATTTTGGAAAACAGCTTTTTCTCTCCATTTGAAACTACCTTTTGACTTTGTCAATTTTTTACAATTCTAGTTAATTCTATTAACTTGTTTGTTTGTTACGTAACTCTTTTGAGTCATCCGACTCTTCTTAGTCATCATTTTTTACAAATTTCTTTATTGTGTAACAACTTAATGCTAACGCCTACGAATCAACTTATCTTGAATTCCGTAATTAATTCGCACCCCTCCTTCCTCTTTTTACTATTAGTTGATTGTTTTGATGACCTTTAACCTCTTCATTTTAACCCGCTGCTGTACCTAAAACTGATTAACCAGAGTAACCACTTGATTGATAGAGAAATTTGATGTGAAAAACGGCTATATATATATATATATATATATATATATATATATATATATATATATATATATATATATATATATATATATATATATAGTTTTCGTAGAATGTAAAAAGCTTGTTAGGTTGCCCACGTTAACGAAGAAATGAGATGATATGGGATAGAAGTGCTAGGAAGCTGTGAGCTGAAGCCCTGCGTTCCATTCGGCAAAAATAGTCTTTTGGAATTTTTCGCTTCATTCTCCATACCGTCTAGTGCTATATGGTTGGGGTGTGGCGATTTGAGCTTCTGCACTTCTGTGCAAAGTTTACTTCTATGTTAATAAAAACTCAGTCAATCTTTAAGCCAAGCAATAACAAAACTAATAGCAATGTGAAATGTGCATCTCTCTCACACTTATCTATTCACCTGGCATCTATTCAACTATACGCGGGCGGTACAGATGAGGAAATAAAGCCAGGTAGGATCAGAATCAAGCAAGCTACTCACACACACATGCACGCACACATTAAAACAGTGGCGAATGATATCTAAGAGACCTATTTCACCTTGATTTTATGGTAGACCAAAACTACACCAACCAAACATCCCTTTACGACTGACCAGTCGCTTCGTTTCCAGGAATATAAGCACACAATCTATCTAAAGAACGTTTTAGAAAATTTAAATATCTAACAAAATCATACGACCATTCTATCAATTCGCCAATTCAATTTTAGAGAAAATAAAAAAACATTTAAGTGGATGATAATGAAATAATGGCGTCCTTTGATGGCGTCACAACATTATACACTTCAAATGGTCAAAAACTAGCAAAAGAACCTATACGAAAACTACTCTATAAGGATAAATAAAAAAACAAAAACAAAATGTTTAACTTGAATGGCATTCATAGAATTATGTGTTACAACATACTACCGATTCAATAATCAGATATGCAAATAGATAAAAGGAACACCAATGGGATCATCACCCATATCAGAATTAATAGTTGAAGCCTTTATGCAAAGATTAGAATTAATGGTCCTCCCTACCCATAATTAAACCCAAAATCTGGATACGTTAACGTTGTTGATACATTTGTAATAGTTAAGAGAAATGATTTGGAATATACCCGCAAATTAATAAACAACATTCAAGTGTTTTGAAGACATTAAATTCACAAGAGAAGACGAATTAGCCAACAAAATTCCACTTTTAGATGTCTTAATCAAGAGACCTAACACAGAAAATCAACGCACATAGACCGAGTACTCAACCATAATAGAAATAATCCGATTACCCCAAGGAGGAGAAACTGTGTGCAGATAGTGTTTACAACACACACTCTGGCTCTACAGTGCTGAAGAGAATGGGAGAGAAATGCCACCTGACACGACATATGTAGTCCTCTTTTATATCGATGCATGAACACGAATTTGATAAGGAGAATACAGACATTTTAAACAGCGGAAATATTAAACAAATGCCAGGGAATTTCTAGAAGTCTGGTTGGCGCTCAGATGCATCTGCGACTATCAGACACATTACGACAGATTAAATTTACCAACTAATAAGATATAAATCACAGGGCGAGTAAGTTCAGGGTCAAAGTCAATAAAAGTGATCAATTGTTACTATTATATGGTTGGAGGCAATCGGAAGGAAGCCTTTCACCTGAGTTTATTGCTAGTTGGCACTCACCAGTCATCAAGGAGTATCTGCAACCTTATAGGAACTCATGTCCTTTCTAAGATTCGAACCTCCATCACCTAGCCACATTGCAAATTTGACTGATAGAATTCAATCTGCACCAAAAATAGGACTAGACGCATTACACTACTTACCGACTAGTGTCCAATCAATGGCTGCCATAGTAGGGGCTACGCTGATGATGTTGTCTACAAGGACAACGAAAGCTTCGAAATTAAATCCACCAGCTTAGAGAACACAAATAATTCAGAATTATCTACCTTAGCTACAAATCTTTTCTATTATTTCAAACTCCGATGCACTCAGTATAAGGAACAAGATCCGAGTCGTCATCACTTATATCAAGTCAATACTTGGCACGTTGCCAAAATCATTCCCAAAAAGGTTACTGCAAACTACTTCCATCAATATCTCTACTACTTCACTCGATAATGAAGGGATTAAGATAGTCACAACCAGAAAGGATAGGCAACAACACACCCCAGGTTGAACTTTCCCGTGTGTAAACCACCAATGGGAAAAATTAAAAGTTAGGCGTCATTTTAAGAGTGACGTGGAGGAGCTCTTGTGACGAAGAAATGAAAACTTACAGACAATCGTATTAACCAGTTAAAAAAGATTTCACAGAACAGAGTGAAGCGGAGATGTGTTTCTTAACCCCAAAGTTCCACTCTAAACCCAAAAAATGATAGTATTACTACTACTAATAATAATAATATGGTGAGGGCTATCCTGCAAGACAAAATCGTAGACAAAAATTTACGTTAATGTTTACGTCCCTAATCGGGATCATGAAAAAAACACAAAAGAAAGCTCAAGCTTGAGAAAATCATTCCCCCCCCCCCAATCACAACAGGCTTAGCTTGTGCAAATACGATTCGCAGATAAATGGCTTAACTCTCTAAAAAACGGTCACCAACAGTACAGAATAACCAATCAGAGGAGACGTTGCTTCTTCGCTATCAATCACATATAGTAATATACATAAAAATCTATAAATATCTCTTGATTTTCTCAATGATTGATCGTTGACTGGCTCTTGTTTTCTGTCGTTACAAAAAGTATCCAATACAGCCTTACAACTCAGAGATAACGTCTCTAACTGCAGGCAGCACTGTGTGACACGGGTTTGAATCTCAGAAGGGACATGAGTTCCCTAAAGGTTGAAGATACGCCTTGCTGGCTGGTGAGTGCCAATTAGCACGAAATATAGGCTCAAGGCTTCCTGTCGATTGCTTCCAACCAGCTAATATCAATATGTTGTACATTGTGAATACATACAAACAGTTACTGTGTCCACAGAAAAACCTCTGAGAACGAGGTCAAAGAAGATGACAACAAGTTCGACTTCATTGTATTAAATCCTCCGCCTGAATTAGAATTCAGCATATATCATCACAGACAGTGGTGAATTGTTGAAGCATGTTGACTATTCTAGTGACTCAGTAAAATGGAGGATCATGGCTCCCTTGTCACCTTTGTCATAAAACAGGTAGTCAACATCACAAATAGCCTGTACAATCTCTCCCTATTTCTCATACTCCGGTGGAAAAAAGAAAACAACATAAAACTTCAAAAATAAAAATAAAATGCGGATTTACGCGGGAAAAAGAAGCAGTCAAATAAATATTATTTAGTAATATAAAACTACGCTATCTTCTTACCGAATACTACGCACTAAATGTGGATCAATCAAACGTTTCCAGGCATCATCAAACGCTTGCATAACATAGTCCCAATGACCACGATTCACAGTGGATAAGTATTTCTCAGACACAAATGTCCTACATTGTTGTTGGACTTGAGGGGATAAATCAATCTTTACAGTGATTAAACCTCTTTCACTTGCACGATTAATAGCTAACACCTGAAAAAAAATAGTAGAGGAATTGGGAGCAAAAACAGAACGAATAGTTTAGTATGGAAAGTGTACGTGTTACGATTCCTTATTAACTGATAAAAAGTGCTGATCACAGACTGACTTCAGCATTTAACACAGAACACTGAAAATTAGCAGGGACCACTGACTACACAGATATTTTACTTTACTTTGGGGGACTGGTGGGTAATGCGCACCCACAACTCTCCCAGCTAGAAACTGGGAACGTCAGCCCAGCTGCCAAAGGTCAAGTTTACAATGCTTCGGTGTACCGAATCCTTGAAAACATTTATTTCCCGATACGAATTTAAAACAAGCAATAAAGGTTAATAAAGCAGGATTTAATGAATTCATCAAATTTCGGTAGAACTCGTCAGCTGAATACTCTACATACACGGATATATACTTTTGAAATTACATTGGGAGATATAAGACTGATAAGTAAACAAACTACATAGAATTAATCATGCAGAAAGACACGTGCGAATGTTTTCCAGGTCATGTTCAAACAGATAAGGGAAGAGAGAGTAAGAGAGATCAAAATTAAGATAAATTGCATTACACTTCAATTACATCACTTAGATAAACAATTAGTCATTGGGGAATATAACGAGAATTCCAAACAGAATAATATCAATAGTAATAGTTATAATAATAATAATAACAATGTTGAAGTGAGTTAAGATAATCTTACTGATAAAGCATAGTTCTAGATGAATCAAGAATAATAATAATAATAATAATAACAATTATAGTAAGAAGAAGAGGTAGAATAATAGTAATAACAAGTAGAGAATAATAAGTAAAACGTATAACCATGGTAGATTCAGAGTCACGACCATCTCCTTTTGTATACGGAGAGCTGGTTTATAAATTCGAATTGCACAACCTCTGCAATTTCAAGCATCTTCTTGTTTCTTTGTTTGCTGACAATGGTAAATGACTTGACTGCGTCGATATCATGTCCGTACTGAATTCTTATGAAACATGGTCTCTCTGAGCAGATGTGTGGCCACTCTACGTAGAGCTCCTTGCATTCGATGGAATCATTGTGATTCATTCTAATGTCCGGTAGAGATCACTACTCATTGAATATCGTAATCATGTTGTAACACCAAATTTAGCGGCTTGAATATGTGCTGCGAATATCATCCTAGAGGCTTCCGTACCGATGTCTCTGCTCCCTAGCCAACTGGGACTAGATAGAAAAAGCAGAAACGTGGTTAGCTTAATATGACGTGTCGTAGTGGGATGAATGACAATTTTTGTGCCAGGTTAGCATCATTTAGAACATCACGTCTCCCAGGTTAGGGTCTGAGAGATAGTTTAAATCAGTGGTTTGAAATGTTATTAAATATGGCCAAGTGTCGTAATCAATGGCCAACATGCTTTCCTTCTTTCTTCCACGGTTCTGAAAGTAACACGAATTACTGAATGTTCTTGACAAAGATGGCTCCTTGCTTTCCGGATGACATTCCCCACTTATTCTCTGCTTATTTTCTTATTATTTTTGGTACTTGATGTATCTATACAGCCAAATGTGTATACCTAATCTTCAATGCACCATTTGCATAGATTATCGTGTTGTGGCACTTCTGGACTTCATGTTGTGTTTCTTAGTATTTTTTCAACGTCTCCTATGTATCTCCACAACGCTGCCTTGTCTAAAATCAAATGTATCTCCCTCCCGTTTGATGTTTTTATGCCGATGAACGTCTCTTTGCATACTACTGGCAAATCTTATCAGTAGCACTCGCTACAATATGTTTATGCTTTATTATTGTTGATGTCCATACTGCAGCAAGTTTGTGTTTTAAATTTTTTATTTTATATTTTTGATTTACAGCTTGATTCCACACTGTATTTTTGGTACAAGTATGGAATTGTCAGCATGGATATCGGTAGCCCAAATTTTGCAAGCCGACCATAGATATCAGGTGTGCGTCCGGATTTGCATGGTCGGCGAGAGTCCTAACCACTGTGCCACCATCGTGCAATAGAACCCAAGACCTTCAAGTTACGAGGCGACCCAACTGAACATTCCACGAAATAAGACGAAATCCAGTGGCCAGAGCTCATGAATTCTAGCCTCTGCCAATTCTTATCACATTTACCGCGACCGCCAGCAAATGTTTTTTGGAAAGTATTTATCCTCATATCCTCCGACATGATGTCATTCGGTGAATGGTGACTAGCAGCGGTGGGAATCCAGGATGTGCATTTCGTTATGTTCGTGGGACTCATCGGTTAGCCAGAAGTAGGTGTATCCAAGGATAGTGAGTCAACAATGGCATTGCTGCTGGGATTCAAACTCAGTACCCTTCCTTTTAAAATACAAGCACCACTTCTTGATTAACGGGTATTTAGTTATTATTGGTGTGTTTCCTTTAATTCAATTTGAATTTTTCCATCAACTGACTGGACTAAAATGTTCAGCCTCAGTGGGAACACTATCAACACTCCTAGAGGCCAGCTGGCAGGTCCCACAGTCTGAATTCCACTACCACTAGTCACCATTCGTCCACCAGATTACTTCGAGCTAATCCTCAGAAATTAACAAAGCGTCCGTACTAGGTAGGTGACGATATGCCAATAGTGGCGGGACATTTCAACTTTAATTGTATACATAGAAATAATTGAAAGATTATTCTACAAATAGTCAAGAAAGGAAGTTGGAATATACTTTGAGGTGTAAAATTAGCAATTTATGTATGTAAAGAATTAATTAGAAATACACAGAAAATAACTACCAGCTTCTCGTAAGAGTGTCAGTATTCATTCAAGTAACTAGGTTTTAGGCTTAGAATAGACAGTCAAAGTTGCGAACTATTGTTTTCTGGAGGGGGAGGGAGGCTCACTCCAGATGATATCTTCTCCCTAAATCCTGAACAGCATTCGCCAATGTCTGTCTGCCTGTTTTTGACATAGAAGTTTGCACAGATGTGCAGCAGTTCAAGTCGCCACACCCTTGAACTGACGTGGCGACCCTAACCTCAGTATTGTTTACCCTATTATTCCACTCCACATGGGAGATAGAACGCAGGCACCTATTATAAAATACAGATAGCCTTTTCATGTCTTCCACTTTCAATGGCCATGTCTCACAGACATCAAGGAGGACGGAGCAGACTGCTCAGCAGTACACACGCCCTACCACTAATAATAAACTCTACTTCTTCTGCATGAGTCGAAAAGTTCACGCGCTAGAATCACAAAAAGCAAACATTTTCAAAAGGTCACTTTCAGAATTTTCTTAACAGCTGCCTTCGCTAGCCCAATAGTTTAGAACAAATGGCCAATCAGAAGGAATAGGCAACACGGGACTCTTGGAACAATATCAATCAGGAATCTATTGTTCAACAAATAAGCAGAAGAAATTCGACATGGAGAGACGACAGAATGATATTGTGCACCCGGTTGTCATCGATCGAGTAGAACCCGATTTGGAAACGACGAGTCGGAGTCTGGATCCGACCTACCAGTTAGAAATCAAACACTGATTAGTTGCTGGACGGTAAGGCAGGTCTTGCTAATCGGAAACCCACACCGATGTCACAATGCAGAGGCACGATTTACAAATTATATCTTTTGATATTTAGTGCTTAAAAGAACGAACCAACCTTAAGTATTTTGGTGAACACATTCCAGTAGCAAGAGGAGAAAAACAAAGATGAAAGCATAGCAACAGGAGAACAACCCAGGAGACTCCTCTTTAGCAAACAACAACTTCACAGGATTATCAAGAAACTAAACTATCCATTAGACATGAGATTGAACAATCAAAATTCAAACGCACAAATATGGTACATAATATTTTTCTTTTACAAAAACGTTTATGAAGTCATCATTCAAAATATCCAAAAATGCAGGCACGATCAACCAACTACTTTCAAATAAATCTACCAAAATACTCAAATTAATAAAACATCAGGAAATTAATTGAAGCATAATATCCCGCCAAGCAGAATGAAGTTGCCAGTGGTACACCCCATCAATCATCTGCAGAACAAAATCGATGATCGACATCTGATAAATTAAAAAGTTTTCAGGAAAGGATGACGGATGAAAACCTGGGGATGTCACTCTCAGTGTAGAGATAGCATGAAGCACAATAGTGAGTAGAGCTGCTGAGCTAGGCAGAGCACTTTATGTGTCGACATTGAATTATCAGAAGAAAGTCAGTAAAAGAAAACTTGTTTCAACAAGAAACAGAGGCTCTAAAAGGTCCGGAAAACAACAGGAACATAAAATCTGCTAAAAATAGACAACAATAATCCGACAGTAATTATGGACAGTACGCTGAATACAGTCATATCCACCTAGTGGAGCGCGTTGGCCACTTTTAATCAGAAGTAATTCACTCCGTACTCCTTTATGTCTGCGAAACATGGCCATCTAAAGTGGAAGATGTGAAAAGGTTGCCTGATATAAGTGAACTGAACTGAATAAATCCGTTGCTACTTTATGTGTGCGCCTGCTAATTACTATGAGGGTAGTGAACTCGACTGGTACCTTGCGATTCACTGTGACACGCAAATACCAAAAGACAAACATTGGTCTATGAATGGAAGATGCTGCACTGCACTGTACTATATAGCTTAAGAAACACCACATGATATTTATACGTTGTCTTAACTAAAATAAAAGGCTCACAACCGTGAGAATGACTGTTCTTATTGGTTAGAAATACCTATCCTGATTGTTTGGTTACCAGACAAAGAACAAGGTGAGACAAAAAAAATGAATCGGTCGCACACTAAATCACAATATGCGCGAGAAATGATATATTCACATAATGACTCCATCACATGATAACTCACACGAAATGTGAGAAACGATGATATACTACTTCACGCTGCGTCCTATCACTGCCTGTCTTTGATCATAGCTGTCTGTGTTCTATCTCGCGTGTAGGTAGTCTCGAGTATTAAGTAAGTGTGTCAGTCGACGAGTCAGCTAAGCTACACTGATCGCCCGCCTCGACAACCGGCAACGTTAACTGATTTCGAATAACTCTTTGAAATCTTTCACATATAGTCCGAGCCACGTACGGATAAGCACAGAGTGCTTGGTTGTAACCCTCAGGATTCTAAGAATCAATGGCTGGAGAATATTGGTGATATGGCTCAAAGTCGTCGTCATTGTTGGAGCAGGTGAATTCACCCTTTGTGATCTCCCTACCGCTTTTCCATGTTACTATACTTTCCACCTTCATATTTCTGTTTATCGGCGTTAATCGCGACAGATAGATAGATAGTTTGACAGACAGCTAACCGATACTATGTAACCCTTTGTCGCGATTATTGGCTAATTTAATGTAACTCTCACCACGTGATGTGACCTTGAATGTTCTTCATTTCCTGTCTCTATTGTGTAAATGTATTAATTAACTGTTCATTTTGTCTGTTACTTCAATACTGTTCGGTATGTTTTTGTCTTTTCTTGAGTGACAATGGGTTCGTGCTTTTCTTGGTGTAATTCTATGCTTTGTTTTATGTTTTAGAAAGAAATAAAGTTTAAGTCAAGTTACTCTGTTTTTAACTATAGTTAAGCCAACACTCTGTATCGTCAGTACTGAGGACGGACTAAATCTGTAGGAAAAACTAATCCTACAATCGGTGTTACTCTGAATCTCTTTTTTGTCTCTTTTATCTTCCTTTGTGTGCTACGCGGAGTGTGGCAACATGAATTGCTGGACTTCTGTGCAAAGTGGTATGGTGAAACTCTGTACGTCATCTCTGGTTGAATTAAAATAGTTAGTAGGGATTTGATTGATTGGTTACAGGATTTCATCATCAGCTGACATTGGTTAGAGAACCATTGGAAAACCTGGGAGCACTGAACAGCTGTTTCGTCCTAGTTTGGGATTCTTCAATAGTATACACACACCGGGGCTTAAATTAATCTTCTTAGAAATTAATAATCCTAGTAGAATTTGTGCTAAAATTCTTAAAGCAGAATACTCCATTAGGCTGATCACTGACCTTATGAACCACTACCGCCCCCTTCTCTCTCTCTCTCTCTGTCTAGCGACATTTGAACTGTATAAATATTAGTCACATTAGCAACCGATTAGTTTCGTACATAATAAAAAGAAGATTAAAGGAAATTCAAACAGAAAAGGATGCGTTAAACAGACTCGCTTGAGAAGCAAGAAGTCAATATACTGAAATTCCGATTACAGAAGTCAAACGCACATATGGATACAGCACTCACCTTCCATCCGGTGAGCGCCCTTGGTGGTGTTGTTGTTGCTGTTTAAAACCAGTGACTTCTAATACATTAATTCCATGTAGAAGCTATAAGTCACCACATTCAAGGTGTGAGGCCTAATGACACTAACTCAATGACCTAGATGAGACTAGAACCTAGGACGTATTAGCTTTAAGTTGAACGCCATAAACAAAATAAACTACATTTCGAAACGATAAGTCAAAGATTCCTATCCTACTGCGCCTACTGAAGTATACTCACTCAAGGGGTTTAATGATTTCTTACACTGTAGTTAGAAAAAGCAGCAAAAACTGAACTTCAAGTGGGCATAGAGAAAAGAAAGGTGATGAACATGACCAACCAACTACGAAAACAACACTTCCTTTACTATAATCTAGACAGTATTGTTTCAACTCTACAGGCGGGCGTTAAGCATGATGCCAAAAGCCAGAATTGGAAAAGGCAAGGCACACCTTCATAGCCTTGAAATCAGTCTGGAAATCTTCACTTAGCACCACCCAGCATCAGAAATAAAATTTAGATTTTCAAAACCAAGCGCGTTAAGTCAGTCAGCTCTTCCTATACTGGGTCAGAAACTTGACACGCGCGAAATCATTTCTAACAGGCTGGTAGAGACTTTCATCAACAACTGTTCCCTTGGCTGCAATACTGAAGACCAGATGAACGGTTAGAAAGGATTAGCAACAAGTAACAACGAAGTTGTGAAGTTACACTGATTGAAATAGGGTTGGGACATGTGCTATGCATGCATGCCTAGCCATCCATCGCCTTCCTCGACCACCGGCGATGTTAGCTGACATGGGATCGGTGAGGTTGGAAAAGAGTTAGCTAGCTAGTGGTGGTCAAATCAAAAGCATGACTTCATCAGTCAATAAAATCCATAACAGTTTATGCTAGTCAGACACATAGGGAGGTGTAGACTACCTGACTTGTTGGGGTCCTCGGGATGGTATAAATCCAATGAAGGCTGGAGATAATCGGTGATATGGTTCAAAATCGTTGTCAATGAATACCATAGATACATTCACTCCTTGTGACTTATCGTAACCAACAAAACTCTACTGTTCTTCCGTATTACTATTCTTTTTCCTTCACACTTCTGTTTGTCATCTCTCTTTTTTGTCTCATTACTCTCTTGTCTTGCTTAGTGTGCTAAATGGAGTTTGGCCAGTTGAACTGCTGCATATCTGTGCAAGTTTCTGTGGTGAAACCAGTCAGTTAGTCGGCAACCAGGAACTCTGAGAACGAACCAATAAAGAACCTATCAGCCAACAAAAACGAATCAACGTGGATCGGATACATGCTGCAAAAGATGATGAGTTGGCCATGAGTCTGAGGGTAACATGAAAGAGATTGTGCGAGACAGAGATGAAAGCTTATCAACAATCGTGGAGACAGTTAAAGGGGGCTACACAGAACAGGATAAAATCAGGAACACGTGCTTTTGAAGCTATGTGTTAAACTCCGAACCCAAGAGAACAGTAGTAGTAATAACAATAATAATAATAATAATCATAGGTATAATAGGTAATGCAAGGGGCATAAGGTTATTTATTCACAACTCACTTGATGTGCTAGAATAGATGAGACTGAACGAGAAAAATTTAGATAATTTTTAAACGTAATAAATTCATCTTTGGGTTTATGATTATTGTTAGGACTCATTGATGAATTTTGACCATTTAGTGAGTATTCATCATCACCGTCAATAAAATCCGTATTATTCTCATCGTCTGTATCAATAAGCATAGGCTGTAGATAAGATGATTCACCGGACGTTTGTGTATCACGTGTCAACTTTGGTGAGGTTTTAATTGTTGCAGGATAAGTTGAACATCTGATGATAGAAAACGTATACACGGAAATGAATAGTTTAGGATAAAAGGAAAAAGGTTTAACTCACACACACACACAGAGAAACATGAACTCAATATGAAATAATGTATGGTTTAGACTAAGTGATGCTGACGTGACTGAGTGGATAATGGCAAGCTCCAATAAATGACTTGCCACTATAAACTACCTCTCGAAATTCTGTCATGTGCGGATGTATTTATAACTTCTGATAGGTAAGTTGCCTTTACTGGCCTCAATGCGCCTCACCGGGAGTGTTCCTCAAAAATGTAAAAGGGCCAAAGCAAACCTCTGGTGCTTACGACTGAAGTGTTTGTTAGATATGCAAGAGTCTACCTCGGGGGAGGTGGTGGTGGATTCTAAACCTATGCTTTGTACATGGACTCTAGAATTTAAAAAGGGACTGAGTGGTGTATGAACGTGCTTTGGTCACCATAGAAACTCTGTGCTCTACTACCTTGTGTATAAGACTTCAAGACAAAGGCTTTAGGGGAGTGGTGCTTGAAGATAAGCACCTGAGCCCACCAAGTAGTATCCCAACCGTCATATATACTAAGATTTTCCATAGCACATCTCATGCTGCACATAGTGTACCAAGTCCGTGTTTTCAATAATAAAGATAAACGGTGCTCGGTGGAAACAACTCCGGGAAAATCAATCAAGCTCTTGAACTAGTTAAGATCATATTTTTAGTAGTCAATAGGTACTGAAATATAGGCATACTAATTACTGGTGTCTCTATTTCTTGATCTGAGGGCAGTATTTGGCAGTATTTCTGATCAATTTCATTATAGATGCACTAATGCAATTGACTCTAATTGGCTTTAGTGACTGTAACTCGAGATGGTCTTGTCGGCTTAGAATATACAGATGATACACTCTCCCTTCTACGTGAAGATGCTAATGGAAAGCAGTCTTCTGAACACCTTGAAGAGCAGCAATCTTCGAGTATTCGACATGCGATTCGCTCCCATAAAATGTAAGATGATGCTACTATGACTGGACTACGTTGACTCCTAGCTAAGAAATAAGGAGTGAAGTGGCTGTTGAGCGTGTTGACCAATTCACTTAATTGGGGAGTTGCAACAGCCATAATGGACTGATTTCTGACGAAATCTCAACACAGATAAAAAGATTTCGTGTGGCATCAGCCAGCTCACGTCACCTCCCGCGTAGGCGTGTTAAGCAGCTGTTCACCAAACAACGTCTGTACTACATGGCAGTTTGTTCTGCCCTTTATGGCTATTAGAAATAGTCAATGAAGGTGGAAGATACGAAAAATTTGAGTGATTTTCACCACAGTCTGTTTGCACCCTATCTCATGTGCTTATTGGTATGATAGGGTAAGAGTAACGTTGAGGTTAGAAGCTACATGGATCGAAACTGCTAAAGCACGTGTTACGCATGCCGAGCCACCACCTTCCATAAGAAGCAGTGTTAGTTAGTATAGAACTATGTCTCAAAAGAGTTACGGATGGTCAAATCAACACCTGGTGTCAGTCCACGTCTTCCCCCGTTGGTTTAAGCCACGTAAGGGAGGTACGGACCCCTGGACTGCAGTCCTCGAAACACAAATAACTAAGGATTTGAGACTATTGGTAAACGTGTTGATCAAGCCTGTATGTTACAGTGACTTAACGAGCTACACTGGCTGGAACTAACATTTCTGTAGATTCTACAATACCAGAAAGATTATTCGGAAAGAGATTAGACTAAAAGCATTTGCCACTATAGTGTGTAAGTTGTTTACATTACGTTGGAAACCCATGAACGAAGTCATACTCCTGTCGAATAGGCGGCTGTAACAACAGTAAGGTGTTCCTCTCTCTCCCCACTCTCGAGAGGAGTGGGCGAGTTAGAATAGATAGACCCAGAAAATTGTACATCCCAAATTTACCTTGCGGTGGTCCGTCCCTGGTGACAAGATTTTATTACGGACACAATTCCAAACAGATCGTGTATGACCATCTAAAAAAGGAGTAGTCCCTTGTAATCTGCAGTTACATTCATAATAGGCCTTAATAGTGCTTATTAGAATAAGCACTTTTCTGTGCGAAATCAGTAAACTATTCGGAACAATGATTACGAAAATATGAAAATAAAATCCCTTCACTTAGATTTATTGGAGCCTATTTCTAATTAAGATATGTCTTTAGAGACCTGAAATGGAATTCAAGAGAAAATGAGTATATTTCATAATATCTGTGAAAAGTGTATTGTGGAAGAGATCAATGGTTATTTACATAGAATTATAAGTTGTTGTTTCCTTGATTTTAGTAATATTTCGATCAAAACTGCCACCAGTGATCACACCAACAGCTGGAGAAAGGATTTGATTTGTCTTAAGTTTGGCCACGAATTGATATCGGTTAGCGAGGACCAACAAGAAGTACTTGACAGCTGTTTCGTCTTCTTGGTTTCGGACTCATCGGCAGTACGCACCCACCAGGGTTTGAACCCACTGCCTTCCGGTTACGACGCAAGCTCGTAGACCACTCATGCACTGGAACCCAACTCAATGGCCCATGAATCTGAACTTCTGCAAACCTGGTCGAGAGTGGGGACGAAAAGTCACTGATGACATTGGCTGCTGGTGGTCGCGCTAAAATCACAAACTGGTAGAAGTTAGAATTCATGGGCGATTGAGTCGGGTCTCGGAGGCTTAGTGGTCTACGAGGTTGCCTTGTGATTTTCAGATGCTGGGTTCGAAACCCTGTGTGTGCGTGCTGCCGATGAGTCCCAAACTAAAGTGGAACAGCTACCGAGTACTCCCTGGTTTTCAATGGTTCTCTAACTGATATCAGTCCGTGGTTTAACTCAAAAATTAATAGTACTAATAGTAGTTATAGTAATGAGTGAAAGGTGCACAGATTAACTAAATAAACAAAAATGAAAAAGAAAGAAATGTTTATCCTTCTAGGGGGCCAAGGTAGAAAAACTAACTGTACATATTTCTTTCGTGCACAAAGGCCTGGCTTAAATTTATGAATAGCCGTGACCTCCGCTATTTTCAGACGTTTGGAACTAAGAAAACGCGGCAACTTAGCAGGAATTCCATAAGTGATCTTAAAATCATCAGGGTTGGTGGAATGACAGAAGTCAATCAAGTATCGCAGAATAGAGTTTCTCACGGCCTTCCTTCTAGCCTCGTAAAGCCATGCTGGAATGTGTTCACCTGTCCCTGTGGAAAGTTACCTCCTACTACAGCTTATTTACCTTGCTCCAAAAGAGCATGTAAACTGAAAGATGCACATGGAGGCTACCAGATAAATGAGCACATCTTTTGCACAGACGGAGAACAACAATTTACGACTGGTTAGGGTTAATTACTGTTTCCCTTCCAAGAACAACTTACAAACTGATCTAGAAAAATGATTTTTAAGTATATCTGAGGCCCAATAACCTTTGAATATCAAATTCATGAGAATAGTTCTCTTCATAACTGATTTAGTGACTAGTTCGGATTGCTTATCTGTTGTGTCTCTGTCATCAGTCGGTTCAGGTAACCATTTTCTGTAAGCGTTGATTTTAGGAAAGGAAAGCTCTGCGTCAAACTAGTCAGAACTATGAATATTTCGCATCTTAAAGAGGTTAACTAATACAGGAACACAAAGGAACAAGAAATTGAAGAAATGGTTCATGTATAACTTTCTAGCTGCTGAAATAAACACTAGTGAGATGAAAAACTAGGAAAACATCGGCACTTCCAAATACAATAAACGAAATTCGGTCTGGGGGTTCAGACTCCGATGAGTGGGTACTAGTGAAAAGTCCCGAACTATGACGAAATAGCTATCCAGTACTCCCTGGTTGATGATGGTTTTCTAAATGTTATATCAATCCATAGTGAAAAATGAAACAAACTTGAATGTCCGACTAACTATGCAGGTCCAATGTCTAGATCATCTACAAAATATAAGTGAATGAACATAAACGTTTAACTTATGATCAACCCTACAGAGGAACATAAATACACAATAATTCAGAACATGAATGAGAAGAAGAACCCGGACAGCGTGTTTGTATTTTTCAAATCCAAAGTGTGTAGAACATGTGGAAAATAGGACCGATAAAATAATTTACATTCACCAGAAATACCATCCTAATCAAATATAACAAAGGCGATTCGCAGCACAGCTATCCGCTCCAAGCAGACAGCCCCAAGCTTTAAGCTCTGAAATCTCAGTAGCACTGGTATTTTTTTCCTTTTCACAGAGTGAGGTTGCTAGCCTCCTTGCCGAGCTTACAACCCGCTGGGCGACACCTGCCAGTCCTTGATTCGACCGGAGATTGTATCCCTGACCACGAGAGGCATGGTTGGGGATGACTCCTGTCGTTGAACTACCGATGCAATCATAAAATAAAATCATCACATTATTTGTTTTCAATTCAATTTTTATTTTCCCTATCCTTGATTCAATAAAAATGTTAATATGTCGGATTCCACGATGTCTGAGGATTACCTCGAAGCGATTTGGTGGATGGATGGTGACTAGCACTGGTGGAATCGAGGATGTACATTTCGTCATAACCGTGGGACTATTCATATGGATGTAACTACATTCCCTCGTGAGTGATGGTTTTCCCAACAGGACTTAAACCCAGTACTCATCTTTGAAAACGTCAAATCGTTATCCACCCGACTGCCTCTTATAGCTTATGTGGTCCGGTAACGCTTCGCCGTTTGCAACGATGTGTACGGCGTTCAAGTTTTATCGGGAACAATCATCGCTTACTTACTGGCAGGATGCTGGTACACACAGATGACGAGTCCTACAGTTAAGACGAAATCCGCATTCCAGATTCTACCATCGCTAATCACCATCCACGAAAATTACTAAATATATTTAGGAATTTTAAAAAAATCAATTCCAGCAGTTGGTGTGATCACGAGCGTTAGTTTTGCTCCAAATGTTACCTAGGCAACCATTGCAAAAGATGCAATTATATTAATAATCGATGAGTATCGTTGTAATCAGATGGTTGAAGGCAATCGGCAGGAATCCTTGGACCTAGGTTTCATGATTGTTAGCACTCGTCAGCAAGGTGTATCTACAATCTTGAAGGAACTCATATGGCTTCTGAGATAACAGTGAAGAGTAAACCGCGATGACGAACGACCTAGACTTGTTGGTGACCACACTGTAAACCTCAGTCTACAGAAAACAAAGGACTAGACGTACGACACTAGATATGAACTACCTAGTGTCAAATCAAAGAATCTATGAGTATTTTAAATATTTTCTTAGAAAAACCGGGAAAATATTTTAATAAATATAATCAGAACAAAATGAAAATAATGAATAACTTACAATTCTTCAGCTTTCTTTAATATATCTAAATCTTTAGCAAATATATCAGCAATTATGTGACGTACAGCATCTTCAAGTGCTGAATTCGACTGGAATGTATCTATAATAAGCACAAATAAAACCAGTGTAATTTTAAGCAGAATAACATACAGCAGCTCAAACTCATTTTTCATACATAGTTGAAAGTAACGGCAGTTAAAAGAAACAACTCATTTCACTGTACATTCAAAAGAAAAGCTTAATTTGCCTTTAATTCCCGCTGCTATTGAAGCTTCTAACTGTTAACTCAGCCTACGTATCCATCCACTTCACCTACAGCTCTATAACCTGTAGACCAGGAAGACGGTGTACTGATCATATCTTCACCCTTCGACAGATTCTGTAATATAGGTATAATTACCGATATCCAACAATCATCACATCTGAACAAAGAAAGAACAACAATTGTACCAGGATAATATGAGATCTTCTTTTATTATTTTTTTATTTTATTACTGGAAGAAATGAGGTCTGTTCTAAGTATGTATAAAAATGAATTGATTTATGACTACTGTTGGTACCCACAAATGTGCTCTTCCGATCCTGTTAGTTGTTGGTAAGTATCATTGTCACTAGTAATCATATGATGCTAATTTGTATTTCCTAGTGAATCAGATTTGTGCATATTTTTCTTTGTAAAATATAAGAACTTTGCACATGTTTCTGAAAGCTTTTCACTCTCTGGTCTCTCTGTTTCGCATCATTGTTGGTGACAGAATTCGGATGCATCTCTTGGTGCCCGTACTTATTGTACCAAGTTTGCATTTAAATAAAAAAGTAGTATGGGATTGGGGTCCATTCATGTATCGTTATGACCATCCATATTTCATTTTATATGTTCAACCATCATATACCTATAAACACCCGGTTGCCCATACAGGTTGTAGGTTCAAATTATCAGCTAGCTTTTTAATTTATATTTTACAAAAGACCTGTTCACTTTCATTTTTATCCAGGGAAATACAAGAGTTATGTTTAGCAGAACAATAATAATAATAAAAGTTCACTAATCATATACTATTCAAAAAGCATATTTTGTCACGATTGGTGATACTGATCACCTAATTAAACTTCAGCAAATTGAGTAGGGTTTAATCACATATTTCAGGTTATTTACCGAAACCTTTAAGTCCCAAGTACACGCATATAAATGATTTTTTGGTTGGGCTTTATCGCACCAATATTCTAAAGGCACTGATAAAACAACAGACTTTAGAAAATTTTGGCACTATAAATTTCACTAGCTTTTCAAGGGATAACTGCGTGATTAGAGAGGCTTTCATACAATCATAATGTAGCGGCAGAATATAAGAGAAGTGGTAACGGACTTTTTTATTAAGCGAAAATGCATCACATTTATACATTTTTAACCACAACAAACTGTTCCGATCGGTTGGCGATTAGCCTAAGGGACGGAAAGTTGTCGAATGAGATTATCTCTAGACGACAACGTAAACTAAATCCGGATTTGAGGTATCAACACTTTTAACCATGCGACCATTGATTTAAAATGTTGATTTTAATTTTGGACCGTTTCTTATCAATCTGCATTTGTATAGCACACTCCACAACAAGAATTAACTAGTGTTAGAAGAATTGTTATGTTGATAGGGTTTACAGTACTTCTTTGCGCGTAGTTTCGCTCAACGCTTGTGAAATTATTCTCCTTGAACTAACGATGCACTTCAACCTTCCACTTTCGATCATTTTTGTCTCCGGAGAACTGCTTGCATCTGGTGACAACAAAATGCCAGTAACTCCAAGAACGTGCTGTGCATATATGAAGAGTAGGTGGTACCAACTTTGGGCACCGACTTCAGTGTTTAGGATGTGTGTTGTGAATGGCATTCTAGTGGATCCTATGCCGTAAACTATTTTATAGCCCCAGAGGAAGTAGTCAATCCATGAAGATTAGTTTTATCTGGTTTCCATCTGTCGATGCATCATATTTTTCGTTGTAGGGCGTAGAAAATCATGTGACTTAATGACTTTATATGTTATCAGATACGGCTTAAAATCGAAATCACTGGCGGGAAAGGCTTTAATATCCTTTTTTCTTATGCTACGGAAAGCATTAAAAAGTGATGTACTCTTCTCTGAATGTATCTGACAGCTATACTTACCTCTTGTTTCATTCTGTTCTTCCTCAGCTGTTCTACTTCTTGTTTATACTGCCGTTCAATAATTTCGTTTATCGCACATTTTCTGGTATCCATAATGTTCCAAGTTTGTATGTGAACAATACTATATTTTTCGTACAAGTATGGAATTTTCAGCATGGATATCGGTACCCCAAATTATGCAGGCTGACGATAGATATCAGGTGTGCGTCGGTGGCACAGTGGTTAGGACTCTCGCCGACCATGAACATGGTCAGGGGTTCGAGCCCACGCCGGCGCACACCTGATATCTATGGTTAGCCTGCAAAATTTGGGCTACCGATATCCATGCTGAAAATTCCATACTTGTACCAAAAATACAGTGTGGAATCAAGCTGTAAATCAAATCAAATCAAATCATCGGCGTGGGCTCGAACCCCGGACCATGTGCATGGTCGGTGAGAGTCCTAACCACTGTGCCACCGACGCACAGTTTGTGAACTCTACCTTAAGCCAATGCGTCTGGCGTATGAATCTCAATTCACCTACTGTAGGCTCCTCGAATGTATTGTGTTATGGACCGTCACATTTTAAGCGGGGATCATAGTTTGGTACATACAACAAACTCGTATTACATTCCCGAGATATACTATAGAATTCATTTTTGATTATATTGGCGTTTTGTGACTTTAGTGCGCCACTGTACTGTAGTATCGGTTAGTTGAATATACGCCTTTTAAAATATAGGAAGTACCTATTAAGTCATGAAGAAAGCCAGTGAAGGAATTTCCTTTGACGATGGCGTCGTGTCTAAAGGCTACACAACAACATTAATCTTTAATGAAACGTATAACAGTCTATTCTACTAGCTCGATAGTTTTCTAGCCGGTCTCAAGCCCGGATAAAGATGGAGGGTTGGGGCATGGTGCTAGCAACTCCACCCCCCGTAAAACAACCAAGTCGCTACAGAAACTTCAACGAATAAATATATTAAAAATTCTAAAAATATAAACAATAGCCTTATTTTTCGCTGGAATCGGGGAAGTGAAATGACGCAGGCTGGTCAAAGCCTTCGGGAAGCCAGTCGGCCGATGTGCCTTCTTTCGATGAAAGCAAAAATAAAGATAGGTAAGCGGAATGTTCATACAATGTACGAAACTGGAAAGGTTGCCCAGGTAGCAGCAGAAATGAGAAGATATAGAACAGAAGTGTTGGGAATCTGCGAGAGCAGATGGAAAGGATGTGGAACGTGCCAACTACCAACTGGAGAGACAATAATCTATTCCGGTCACCCAGAGGACAGCCACGAGCATACCGAGGGAGCCGCCATCATAATGTCACAAACAGCAACCAAAGCTCTCATGCAGGGGGAACCAAAATCCTCCATAATAATGACAGCCACTTTCAACTCAAAAGGAAGGAAGGTTACATTCATTCAATGCTATGCGCCTACAAACGTCTCAGAAGGAGATTTCTACAGACAACTAAAAACAGTAATGGATAACGTCCCGAATAGCGATATCAAAATCCTGACGCGTGATATGAATGCGAAGCTGAAAGGAAACAACACAAGAAGAAAAGTCACCATGAATCGTGAGGTTCCCAGTGAAATGAACGACAATGGTGAAATCTTTCTTCTCAGACTTCTGCGCCTACAATGATTTGGTGATTGGTGGCAGCGTTTTCAAACACAAGGATATACACAAAGCGACAAAGATTTCATTAGATAGAAACACCAAAAACCAAATGGACTTCATTTCAATCTCAAGGAAGCGGGAACGGAGACCGACCGAAAGCTGCTACCTTGACGTGGTGGTCAGGCTTCAACACTACAATGTCCCAACAAACTATGCTGTCTGAGACTTATGTCTCTTGAGGTCCTACCATGCCAGAAAGGTTGTTTGGATAGCGGTTAGACAAAAAGCAGCTACCCAATCCAATACTATGATACAAACAAACTCACAAAATACCATGCCGGATCGGTCGGGGTCCGGATTAACAACAACCGGGCTTCCTGCTGCCGCGTCATAGGGCAGAAGTGATAAATATGCTACTGAGACACACCAAACACTATTTAACCGACAATCTTGTTTGTGAACACCACTATCACCATCTTCAAATTTTGTATTAAGCAGGATTACTCACACTACAACAACAAACACTGCATTAGTGCTGACAATTAAAAAAAAACCTGAAATGTTTATTATATGATTGTTTAGTGTACTTCAATTAAATTAACTGATCATCTTGGCTATAAACATTCTTAAGAACATTTCATAACTTCTTGTCGGATTATGGCTGTTACTGTTCACCACGCATACATATATCATAGCTTCCACTAGCAAATACTGAAATATTTTTCATTATTGGTGCTTATCTTCCTTTCTACTTGGTATTTTTATTTGCATTTTTTTCTATTTTTGTGTTTCTTTTTGGTTTTTGCTGTTGTTTTTTTAATACATATTTTTTTGTAATACTCCTTTTAACTGTCCGATGAAATTAGATGCAATATTGTAGATATGTACTGAAAATTCCACACTGTACCACAAGTACTGTTTCTGGAATAAAAGCGATATTATTATTATTATTATCATTATTATTAAAAACAGGCCGCGTGTGACCGGCCTCAAGCAGTTGTCCCCTGGGCTCTGCGGTCACGCAACCAACTTCCACGGTGTGGGCAGCCGGGAAGTAACAATCGCCCTCACAATCCGAAATGCACACGAAACCTCTCTAATCCTCACTCATCTTTGTCTTCATCTTCATCTCTATCATCTTGCCTTCCTTCCACTGATGCAACTACTCTACTTGATAGCTCTTCACTTCCTCTCCACTCTGTGTCCACTAAAAACGACGGAAGCCAAAAAACCACCGCCGACAGCCTCTTAAAGCCAAGCCACCAATTTCATATAGGAGCATTTAATGTTAGGACACTTTGCCAAATAGGACAACAAGCATCACTAGCCAAGACCCTGGCATCACGAGCCATTGATGTATGTTGTGTTTCAGAAACACGCATACAAGACCCAAGTGTGGTTATTCACCTAACCCCACCTGGCCAACAGGATGAATCTGCAAAATTCACCGTGAGGGTGTCAGGAGATGCCACAGCTAGTTCACGAGGATTAGCTGGCGTAGGGATAGCTTTGAGTACTAGGGCAGAAAAGACATTGCTTGACTGGATCCCGGTAGATAGCCGAATGTGTGCTGTCCGCCTGAACGGATCAGTAAAAAGGAGAAAGGACTGCACTACTCGCCGATGCCTTTTCGTAATCTCCGCCTACGCCCCCACTGACTGCAGTTCAGATGAAACGAAGGATGAGTTCTACCAAAAGCTGTCTAGTTTGGTGCGAAAGGCTAAACGCTCAGACATAGTCGTTCTAGCTGGTGACTTTAACGCTCAAGTAGGGAAATTGTGTCAATCTGAGAAGGATGTCGGTGGCACCTATGGAGTCCGTGCCAGCGAACCGACAACGGTGACCGTCTCCTACAGTTCTGCTCTGATAATCATTTGTTTCTTGTAAGCACTAACTTCAAACACAAGGAGAGACACTGTTTGACTTGGAGACCCCCTTCATCAAACCAACGCTGGACACAAATAGACCACATAGCAATAAGCTATCGTTGGCGTGGGTCGGTAGGAGATTGTCGCTCCTTCTGGAACACGTGTGCAGATACCGACCATGCACTGGTCCGCGCTCGGGTGTGCTTACGACTGAACGGACGTAGGAAACAGCTGGCGGTAAAACCATCACGTCCCCAGCTCGATCAGGAAACTAAATCCGTATTTGAGGAAGAACTAGCTAAACACATATCTGTGTTCGACAGCTGTGCTCACCCTGAAGAAGCTTGGAAAAATATCCAGGCAGCCATAGATACAGCTGTAAAAGCTGTGAATAAGGTAAACCCAAAGGTGAGTAAAAACCACTGGATCTCCACCGCCTCATCCGAACTGATAGATGCTAGAAGACTTATTCCGGCGAGCTCCGAATTCAATGAGGAGCGAAAGCTGCACAAGAGGAAACTTACGAAAAGTCTCCGCAAGGACCGTGAACAGTGGTGGGCGACAAAAGCCAAAGAGATGGAGAAAGCTTGAGGATAGGCAACACCAGGCAACTCTTTGGACTCATCAGGGAAACGGGTGGGAGAAGACAAATCATCAGTGAGACAATCTCGGAAAAAAATGGCACTATAATTAGCTCCCAGGATAGACGACTGGATCGTTGGAAAGAGCATTATGAGGAGCAGTTTAATTTGCCCACAGCCACGCTCAACCTTCCGAGCATCCAACACCTCCCTGAATGGGATATAGACACAGGTCCTCCGTCACTAACTGAGGTTACTAAAGCTGTCACCAATCTGAAACTAGGCAAAGCAGCGGGACCTGATGGAATGACTCCAGAGGTATTTAAGTACGGTGGAGACAGCTTACTGTCTGGATTAACTGAGGTACTAGGCAGCGTCTGGGAATCAGAAGAAGTCCCATCGGGTTGGTGTAAGTCACTGATTATCCCCATATACAAGAAGGGAGACAAGTCTTCCTGTGATAATCACAGAGGGATTAGCTTGACTAATATAGTATCTAAAGTCTTAGGCTCAATAATCATGCGTAGACTGAGTGGTGCTCGGGAGGCACAAACACGAGAGAGCCAGGCAGGCTTTAGACCAGGAAGAGGGTGTATTGATCATATCTTCACCCTCCGACAGATTCTAGAACATAGGCATTCCTACCGGCGTCCAACAGTCATTATATTTCTTGACCTAAAGGCAGCATTCGACTCTGTCGATCGGGAAGTTCTCTGGAGATGCTTGGCTGTAAAGGGAATTCCAAGAAAATATATTGCACTGATTAAGGCACTCTACTCGTACTCATACAGCCAGGTGAGGGCTTACGGCGAGCTGTCATCTGAACTGATGACGACCAGTGGTGTCCGTCAAGGATGCCCATTATCTCCTTTTCTATTCAACTTCATCATAGATGTGTTAATGGACTTAACCCTAGGTGACTTCAGCGACTCAGGGATTGACTTGCTACCGGGGAATAATCTCGTTGACTTGGAATATGCAGACGATATAGTCCTTCTAGGCGAAGACGCTGACGAAATGCAGAGTCTTCTAAACACCTTGAGCCGCAATCTACGAATGTTTGGCATGCGATTCGCTCCCGCCAAATGCAAGATGATGTTACAGGACTGGACTACATCGACGCCTAGTTTAAAAATAGGAAGTGAAGTGGTAGAGCACGTTGACCGCTTCACTTATTTGGGAAGTACCATCAGCCAGCCCCAACGGTTGATCTCTGACGAAATCTCAGCACGGATGCCGAAGGCTAGTTTCGCATTTGCCAGTTTACGCCGACTCTGGCGTAGATGTGATATCCGACTATCGACCAAAGGGCGGGTGTACTGCTCATCAGTCCGCTCCGTCCTCATTTATGGCTGTGAGACCTGGCCATTGAGAGTGGAAGACATGAAAAAATTAGCTGTCTTTGATCATAGGTGCCTGCGTTCTATCTTCCGTGTGAAGTGGTATAATAAGGTGAGCAATATTGATGTTAGGCGTCGAGTTCTGTCTGTCTGTCTGTTTTCGACATAGAACTTTGCACAAATGTGCGGAAGTTCAAGTCGCCACATTCCGTGTAGCACGCGAAGCAAGAGAAGAAAGTACAAGAAAAGCATAATAGAAACAGTGAGCAGAGGTGTGAGACAAAGGAGTAATAAAGAAATACAAAACAGTTTCACTGAAGATCATAAGTCACAGGGAGTGGATGCATCTGCGCCACTGAGAACGGTTTTGAGCCATGTCACCAATTGTTTCCAACCATAGATTTTTACCGTCCCGAGGACCCCAGCCTGGAAGTCTACACCTTTCTACGTGGCTTAGACCAACTGTTGTGGATTTCATTGACTGGTGCCAAGTTTTTGTTTGACCGCCGATAGCTTTTTTCTAGCCTGACCCTATATCCGCTAACATTGCTCGTCGAGGGAGGCGATAGCTTGGCATACGTAACACATGTCCTAACCATCTCAGTCTTTGTAGCTTCACGACTTCGTCGATTGATTTCCCCTGTTTACCTAGAACTCTACGCCTAACATCGATATTGCTCACCTTATTATACCACTTCACACGGAAGATAGAACGCAGGCACCTATGATCAAAGACAGCTAATTTTTTCATGTCTTCCACTCTCAATGGCCAGGTCTCACAGCCATAAATGAGGACGGAGCGGACTGATGAGCAGTACACCCGCCCTTTGGTCGATAGCCGGATATCACATCTACGCCAGAGACAGCGTAAACTGGCATATGCGAAACTAGCCTTCGGCATCCGCCATGCTAAGATTTCCTCAGAGATCAACCGTTGGGGCTGGCTGATGGTACTTCCCAAATAAGTGAAGCGGTCAACGTGCTCTACCGCTTTACTCCCTATTTCTAATCTAGGAGTCGGTGTGATCCAGTCCTTTGACATCATCTTGCGTTTGGCGGGAGCGAATCGCATACCAAACATTCGTAGATTGCGGCTCAAGGTGTTCAGAAGACTGCATTTCGTCAGCGTCTTCGCCTAGAAGGACTACATCGTCTGCATATTCCAAGTCAACGAGATTATTCCCCGGTAGCAAGTCAATCCCTGAGTCACTGAAGTCACCTAGGGTTAAGTCCATTAACACATCTATGATGAAGTTGAATAGAAAAGGAGATAATGGGCATCCTTGACGGACACCACTGGTCGTCATCAGTTCAGATGACAGCTCGCCGTAAGCCCTCACCTGGCTGTATGAGTACGAGTAGAGTGCCTTAATCAGTGCAATATATTTTCTTGGAATTCCCTTTACAGCCAAGCATCTCCAGAGAACTTCCCGATCGACAGAATCGAATGCTGCCTTTAGGTCAAGAAATATAATGACTGTTGGACGCCGGTAGGAATCCCTATGTTCTAGAATCTGTCGGAGGGTGAAGATATGATCAATACACCCTCTTCCTGGTCTAAAGCCTACCTGGCTCTCTCGTGTTTGTGCCTCCCGAGCATCACTCAGTCTACGCATGATTATTGAGCCTAAGACTATAGATACTATATTAGTCAAGCTAATCCCTCTGTGATTATCACAGGAAGACTTGTCTCCCTTCTTGTATATGGGGGTGATCAGTGACTTACACCAACCCAATGGGACTTCCTCTGATTTCGAGACGCTGCCTAGAACCTCAGTTAATGCAGACAGTAAACTGTCTCCACCGTACTTAAATACCTCTGGAGTCATTCCATCAGGTCCCGCTGCTTTGCCTAGTTTCAGATTAGTGACAGCTTTAGTAACCTCAGTTAGGGACGGAGGACCTATGTCTATATTCCATTCAGGGAGGTGTTGGATGTTCGGTTGGTTGAGCGTGGCTGTGGGCCAATTAAACTGCTCTTCATAGTGTTCTTTCCGGTGTTCCAGTCGTCTATCCTGGGAGCTAATTATAGTGCCATTTTTTTCCGAGATTGTCTCACTGATGATTTGTCTTCTACCACCCGTTTCCCTGATGAGTTCAAAGAGTTGCCTGGTGTTGCCTATCCTCGAAGCTTTCTCCATCGAGTTCTAGGTAAACAGGGAAATACATCGACGAAGTTGTGAAGTTACATAGACTGAGATGGTTAGGACATGTGTTATGTATGCCTAGTCATCGATCGCCTTCCTCGACTGACGGGCAATGTTAGCTGATATAGGATCAGGCTAGAAAAAAGCTAGCGGAGGTCAAACCAAAACGTGGCACCAGTCAATGAAATCCACAACAGTTAGTTTAAGTTACGTAGGAAGGTGTAGACTTCCTGGTTGGGGTCCTCGGGAGGGTAAAAAAAATGGTTGGAAACAATTAGTGACATGGCTCAGATGCATCCACTCCTTGTGACTTATTATTTTCAATTAAACTATGTTGTTCTTCGTTACTACTATTCCTTCGTCTCACACCTGTGTTTACTGTCTCTCTTATGCCTTGTACTTTCTTCGCTTACTTTGTGTTCTACATGGAGTGTGACGACTTGAACTGCCGCACATATGTGCAAAGTTTTATGTCAAAAACAGACAGACACACAGATCATATCTTCACCCTTCGACAGATTCTGTAATATAGGTATGATTACCGATATCCAACAATCATCACATCTGAACAAAGAAAGAACAACAATTGTACCAGGATAATATGAGCTCATCTTTTATTATTTCGAGGATTCTTCTCAACTGGTTACAACGTGAACGTTAAAAATATGAATTAGATTAAAGATATGAACATACTTTTCCACGATCATAAGGAGTAATCGGTAGGAATTAAAAGTAAAATTAGTCCGGAATTAGGAGTTACAAACCCTGACTATTTATAGAATAATTAGAAAATTAGGCTTGGAAACAAAAAAAAGAGGTTTGCGTATATGTGTGTATACAAGCAAGTTTTAGCTAGAAAGAGCATATCAAAAAAGTAAATTACGTAACTAAACTTCCAAAGATAGGAGACTTAAGTCAATGTAAAAACTGGCGTGGAATTATGCTTCTGTCCATTCCAAGCAAGATACTAAGTCGCATCATCCTGGAGAGAATCAAACAAGCCCTAGATGAAAAACTTCGTCCGGAACAGGCTGGATTCAGGAGAAACAAATCATGTATTGGTCAAATCGCCACTCTACGGATCATCATTGAACAAAGCTTGGAATGGCAGTCACCTCTCTATCTCAACTTCATCGACTTTGAAAAGGCCTTCGACAGCGTCGATCGAGAGGTCATTTGGAAACTACTTCGCTACTACGGGGTCCCACCGACAATTATACATCTCATCCGACAGTTATACGACAATGCTGCATGCCAAGTAATCCACAACGGGAAACTTACGGAGGCCTTCGAAGTGAGGACGGGAGTGAGGCAAGGCTGTCTACTATCACCAACGATCTTCCTGATTGCAATTGATTGGATAATGCGACAGACAACGGCAACCAACGAGGGAACAGGCATAAAATGGACTCACGCAAAAGACTTGGAGGATCTGGATTTCGCCAATGATATATGTCTGATTTCCCATAAACTGGAAGATATGCAAGTGAAAAGTAACAAGTTGGCAGAAGAAGCATCAAAGATAGGACTTCACGTGAACATAGATAAAACAGAGATGATGAAGATTCCTAGCCAACAGCAACAACAACAACAGACAACAATCAGCATAAGTGGGAAGAACCTGAAAGAAACAACCCCCTTCACCTACCTGGGAAGCATCGTCTCAACTACAGGAGAAACTGACGAGGACATCAAAGCCAGAATCGGAAAAGCAAGACAAGCTTTCATTACTCTCAAATCTGTGTGGAGGTCAACAGCACTCAGCATCAAAAATAAGATCCGGATTTTCAACTCCAATGTGAAGTCAGTGCTACTATACGGATCAGAGACTTGGCGAGTCATAAAGAGCATCTCAAACAAACTTCAAACCTTCATTAACAACTGTCTCCGCTCAATACTCAAGATCAGATGGCCGGCCAGAAAAGATCAGCAACAGGGATCTCTGGGAGCGAACCAACACAGCAGGAACCGATTGTGAAACAAATAGGCAGAAAGAAATGGAGATGGATTGGCCATACGCTGAGGAAACCATCAAGTGACATCACTAGACAAGCCCTCGAGTGGAACCCGAAAGGGAGGCGGCGAGTTGGTCGTCCAAGGGTGACTTGGAGGAGGTCATGCGAGGAGGAGATGAAAGCATGTGGACAGACCTGGAGCAGGGTGAAAAAGTTGTCAGAAAACCGAAGGCAATGGAGGTGCGCAGCTGAAGCCCTACGTTCCTCTAGGAACTAAAGGATACAATAATAATAATAATAATAATAATAATAATAATAATAATAATAATAATAAAGAAAACGTCATATGTAATAGCCAACAGAAAAAAGGAAAGAAAAGGAACAAGGTAGGGTGAGTCATGTTTAGATGAGAGAGTAGAGTTTTCTAAACATGTAAAAGGGACTCATGAAAGTATTATATTTTTCTGTTATCACCAGAGCAGTGCAAGATTCGTCACTGTCTCTTTCTGCGTACATAGATTTGGTTTAAGTCGTTTGATGGCAACTGCTTCAGCATAGCGTAGCAAGCTAGGTTTCTTCAGCTTGTTGATTATTTTGAACGACTTCAAGTTGTCTACAATATGGCCAGTGTCCAATAGATGACGAGCAATCACACTCAAACAACTAGTTGTTTGAGACAATCAAAATTGGACAAATACCCAACTAGTGTTACCTCCAACTGTGTCTACCAATTTACATGTACGTGCCAAAGCACATACATTGGAAGAACAGAGAGAAGGGTTAGTGTCCGCATTTATGAACACATACCAAAGAACCTGAAACTGAAAGGTCCGCAAGCATCAAACAGGTTCAAAACTTCAGACCGTTTTGTTTACTTAAGTAGTTGTGATACACTAACGTGTTCACCATGAGTATTTGGAGAACCAGATCTACTTGCTTCCTATTTTTAAGAATTATTCTGAACTGTAACTAACCCTAGATTTCCTTAAGTAGCCAGCAGTAATGCTTCTGATAGTCTTATGCGGGTCACATGTGACTGGTTTTAGGCAGTTGTCATCCAGCTGCATGACAATGGCACGTGCCTAGCTATCCACATGGGAAACTCAGCGACGTGTTTGAAGTGAATACAGGAGTAAGACAGGCCTACCTCCATAATATCAGTAGTGGTACTCCTAATTGTGATGGAGTAGATTATTCGGCTCACCGTACGAAGGGGGAGGGACAAGACAGTGATACATTGGACAGGTAAAAAGACTTTGGGAGATCTGGAATTTCCCGACGATTTATGTCTAATATCACATAAATTCGAATACTTACAGGCAGACGAAAACTAACAAGTTGGCAGAAAATGCAGCGAAAAGACAGGAATTCAACGGAACACAGGGAGAAGACGGAAGTGATGAAAATGACCAATCTAAAACAAGCACCAGTTATTATCTACGTAAGATATTAGAAAGAGGTCAGACGGACAGCACAAATTCGGCTATCTACCGGGTTCTAGTCAAGTAATATCTCTTCTACCCTAGTACTCAAAGCTATCCCTACACCAGCTAATCCTCGTGAACAAGCTGTGGTATCTCCTGACAACCTCACGGTGAATTTCGCAGATTCATCCTGTTGGCCAGGTGGGGTTAGGTGAATAACCACACTTGGGTCTTGTATGCGTGTTTCTGAAACACAACATACATCAATGGCTCGGGACGCCAGAGTCTTAGCTAGTGATGCTTGTTGTCCTATTTCGCAAAGTGTCCTAACATTAAATGCTCCTATATGAAATTGGTGGCTTGGCTTTAAGAGACTATCGGCGGTGGTTTTTTGGCTTCCGTCGTTTTTGGTGGACACAGAGTGGAGTGGAAGTGAAGAGCTATCAAGTAGAGTAGTTGCATCAGTGGAAGGAAGGCAAGATGATAGAGATGACGATGAAGACAAAGATGAGTGAGGATTAGAGAGGTTTCGTGTGCATTTCGGATTGTGAGGGCGATTGTTACTTCCCGGCTGCCCACACCGTGGGAGTTGGTTGCGTGACCGCAGAGCCCAGGGGACAACTGCTCGAGGCCGGTCACACGCGGCCTGTTTTTGTTTCTTCTTTATTGTTTGGTGTGTCTCAGTAGCATATTTATCACTTCTGCCCTATGACGCGGCAGCAGGAAGCCCGGTTGTTGTTAATCCGGACCCCGACCGATCCGGCATGGTATTTTGTGAGTTTGTTTGTATCATAGTATTGGATTGGGTAGCTGCTTTTTGTCTAACCGCTATCCAAACAACCTTTCTGGCATGGTAGGACCTCAAGAGACATAAGTCTCAGCCAGTATAGTTTGTTGGGACATTGTGGTGTTGAAGCCTGACCACCACGTCAAGGTAGCAGCTTTCGTTTACTGTGTCTATTATGCCTTCCTGGTACTCTCTTCTCTTACCTTTTGTGCTACATAGTGTGGCGACTTGAACTGCCGCACGTATGTGCACAGTTCTATGTCGTAAACAGACAGACAGAGAGACAGAAAGAGGTCAATATATGTGTAAAACTTGGGCACTGTGGTAGTAAGTAATTCCACATTAGTTTATTTGACATGATTATGAACAATAAATTGTGTTTGAAACGTCATCCAGTAAATAATACTGTTTCACTGTTTGATATATCTAATAAACAAACTAATACGGAATTAGAAAGAGGTCACTTCTTTGACGTATATAGGAAGCACCGTTTGAATAACAGACTGATAGTCAAGGAGGTGGATATCGAAGCCAGTCAGGATTGCAAAGGCAGGAGAGATCATCACCACCATGAAATCAGTTCGGAAACCTTCTGCACTCACTCACTTATTATCATTAAGAACAAGCTTTGAATTTTCAGCACAAATGTTAAGTCAGTTTTCAGTCAGAAATTTAATGCGTCACGAAAAGTTTTTCCAACAGGTTACTGTAGACTTTTACCAACAGCTACTTTTGCTGGGTGTGTACTGAAGATCAGGTGACCAGTCAGAAAGAGTAAGCAACACGGCACCCTGGGAACGAATCAATCAAGAATTTATTGCTCAACAAATGTGGAGAAGAAAAAATAGACGGATCAATCATACTCTGAGGAGACCGTCGAATGATATCGCGCAACAGGCACAGCCCTGAGTGGAACCCGAATAGGAAACAACGAGTTGGGAATGAGTCCTAGGCTGACATAGAGGAGGAGATGGTGTGACAAGATGAGACCACGGGGTAATCGTAGAGCTAACTAAAGAGGACTGTAAAGAACAGGATGAAGTCGTTGTAGCCTTATTTTCCACTAGGAATCCAAGCGAACAATAATAATTAAAACTTTGTAAAAAGACTTAAAACTATACATTAAAATCCACTTACTTTTAGCTTCTGAAGAAGCTCGACTGTAAATATGAACAAATCTATAAGAATAGAGGATATCAAGAGCAACGGACTCTAAATTGGCGGCTTTTGCTTTACCAGCCAATGTATGTGGACCTTTAGGCATCAATGAATCTGTCTATAAATGAAAAGAAAACGAAACTTTCAAAGCAGGAAAATAAATTGGTATGATTAAAATTTATAGTGTAAAAAAACTTACTAATAGTTTTATATCTTCAGTCGTTTTACACCGCATTAACTGTTGTGATAATTCATTGGTAAGTAGACCCCGTTTATTGAAAAGTCGCATCGACTTTTCTATTTTGTTAATCAGCATTCTAAAAGTAAAGCAAGAGGAGAAAAGTAAAACTTTTAACCGTCACTTTGAACGGAAAGCTGCTACCTTGACTTGGTGGTCAGGCTCCAACACCACAATGTCCCAACAAACTATACTGGCTGAGACTTATGTCTCTTGAGGTCCTACCATGCCAGAAAGGTTGTTTGGATAGCGGTTAGACAAAAAGCAGCTACCCAATCCAATACTATGATACAAACAAACTCACAAAATACCATGCCGGATCGGTCGGGGTCCGGATTAACAACAACCGGGCTTCCTGCTGCCGCGTCATAGGGCAGAAGTGATAAATATGCTACTGAGACACACCAAACAATAAAGAAGAAACAAAAACAGGCCGCGTGTGACCGGCCTCGAGCAGTTGTCCCCTGGGCTCTGCGGTCACGCAACCAACTCCCACGGTGTGGGCAGCCGGGAAGTAACAATCGCCCTCACAATCCGAAATGCACACGAAACCTCTCTAATCCTCACTCATCTTTGTCTTCATCGTCATCTCTATCATCTTGCCTTCCTTCCACTGATGCAACTACTCTACTTGATAGCTCTTCACTTCCACTCCACTCTGTGTCCACCAAAAACGACGGAAGCCAAAAAACCACCGCCGATAGTCTCTTAAAGCCAAGCCACCAATTTCATATAGGAGCATTTAATGTTAGGACACTTTGCGAAATAGGACAACAAGCATCACTAGCTAAGACTCTGGCGTCCCGAGCCATTGATGTATGTTGTGTTTCAGAAACACGCATACAAGACCCAAGTGTGGTTATTCACCTAACCCCACCTGGCCAACAGGATGAATCTGCGAAATTCACCGTGAGGTTGTCAGGAGATACCACAGCTTGTTCACGAGGATTAGCTGGTGTAGGGATAGCTTTGAGTACTAGGGTAGAAGAGATATTACTTGACTAGAACCCGGTAGATAGCCGAATGTGCTCTGCCCGCCTGGACGGATCTGTAAAAAGGAGAAAGGACTGCACTACTCGCCGATACCTTTTCGTAATCTGATGGAATGGTGGAATCTGATGGAATGACTAGTCATCGCCTTCCTCGACGAATAATGTTAGGTGAGATAGGATCAGGCTAGAAAAAAGCTAGCGGAGGTCAAACCAAAACGTGGCACCAGTCAATGAAATCCACAACAGTTAGTTTAAGTCACGTAGGAAGGTGTAGACTTCCTGGTTGGGGTCCTCGGGACGGCACAAACCAATGGTTGAAAACAATTGGTGACGTGGCTCAAAATTGTTCTCAGTGGTGCAGATGCATCCACTCCTTGTGACTTATTATTTCCAATGAAACTATATTGTTCTTCGTTATTGCTATTGGTTTTGTCTCACAACTCTGTTCACTGTCTCTACTATGCATTTCTTCTCTTGCTTTGTGTTCTACGTGGAGTGTGGCGACGTGAACTGCCGCAAATATGTGCAAAGTTCTATGTCGAAAACACACAGACAAACAGATTTTTTTGATTATAGATTGATATCAGTTAGAGAACCACTGGAAACCATCAAGGAGTACAAGACAGATAGTTGCGTCGTCGATGCTTGTAAGACTCTTCACCTGTACGCACCCATGAACTCCCTAAATGGGATTCGAAAACACACAACCTTCACGTTACAAGGCATTTGGGATGGAATCCGATAGCAACGTTCAAGGCCACCGCTAGTCAATGTCATTACAGCCTAGTTGGTTGAACCCGCGCTGGTTACGACTTCCCACCAGGACTCCAGGCAACATGGTTCCATATAGTCGTCAGCAGATAATGAGCATAAGATTCATTTTCAAGTGTTGGTCGGTGAGCTCCATCTCGTTACCTGAAGTTTCTTGAGTTCGATTCCTGCTTACCAATGAAGAGGCTCAAGTACTCAAGCGGAACAACTGGCTGTTCACAGTACTTTCTGGTGGTTTACAATGGTTCTCTGATACTGATATCGATCTGCATAATGCAAACTTAAAATTATAAATGACTTAAGTGAAATTCATAATCTACAAATTAGCTACTCATGCTTTCACCAATAAGTTTAAGTAGCTGTAGCCAGAAATCGGGTGTAGTTTCAACTAACTTAAAGTAGGCATACACCGCTGATGAGCTAGCAAGCACTACTTAGTATGAGTAGAATGCATATAACTGCTTATCTCAATCAATCAGCAGTATATCGTTTTCCTTATGCATATATTTACTTACTTGCAATCATTCATTTTTTCTTTCAATCTATGCAGCACCGCCGGTTCTACACCACCTGTGATTTCTTTCCGATAACGTGCAATAAATGGTACAGTATAACCGTTTTCAAACATTGGAACAACAAGACTGACAAGAGTTTGATCAATATTAGCAGCTTCAGCTACTTTAGTAGTTAAATCGATCTCCATTTTAACTTCTAAAGGCATCTGAGCCATTTTTAATTAACTAAAAGGAAAGGAAATTGTAATGGTACATGAGTTAAAAGATATATATATATACATTTATATATTGGAGAATCAAACACGTCCTGGATGAAAAACTTCGACCGGAACAGACCGGATTCAGGTGAAACAAGTCATGTAATGATCAAACCGCCACTCTACAGATCATCACTGAACAAAGTTTGGAATGGCAGTCACCTATCTCAACCTCATCGACTTTGAAAAGGCCTTCGACAGCGTCGATCAAGAGGTTACTTCGCTACTACGGCGTCCCATAGACAGTTATACATCTCATCCAATAGTTATACGACTATGCTGCAGGCCAAGTAATCCACAACGAGAAAAATTACGGAAGCCTTCGAAGTGAGGACGGGAGTAAGGCAAGGCTGTCCACTATCGCCAATGATCTTCTTGATTGCAGATTGGATAATGAGACAGACAACGGGCAATGAGGAAACAGGCATAATAAAATGAACTCACCCCAAAAACTTGGAGGGTCTGGACTACACCGATATGTCTGATTTCCCACAAGTGAGAAGCAACAAGTTGGCAGGAGAAGCATCCAGAGAAGATCGGACTTCAGGTGAACATAGATAAAACAGAGGTGATGAAGATTCTTGGCCAACACCAACGGCAACATCATCAACAACAACAACAGACAACAATCATCATGAATGGGAGGAACCTGAAAGAAACAACCTCCTTTACCTACCTGGGAAGTATCGTTTCATCTACAGGCGGGTGGAACTGACGAGGATATCAAAGCTAGAATCGGGAAAGCAAGACAGGCTTTTCATTACTCTTAAGTCTGTGTGGAGGTCAACATCACTCAGCATAAAAAATAAGATCCGGATTTTCAACTTCAATGTGAAGTCAGTCAGTGCTACTTTACGGATCAGAGACTTGGCCAGCGCGTCATAGAGCATGTCAAAAAAACTTCAGACCTTCATTAACAGTTGTCTTCGCTCAAGATCAGATGGCCGGCCAGAAAAGATCAGCAACAGGGATCTCTGGCAATGAGCGAACCAACCAGGAACCGATTGTGAAACAAATAGGCAGGAAGAAATGGAGATTGATTGGCTGGCCATACGCTGAGGAAACCACCAGGTGACATCACTAGACAAGCCATTGCTCGAGTGGAAGACGAAAGGGAAGCGGCGAGTTGGTCGTCAGTGTGAGGGTGACTTGGAGGTCATGTGAAGAGGAGATGAAAGCATGTGGGCAGACTTGGAGCGGGGTGAAGAAGTTGGCAGAAGACCGAAGGCAATGGAGATGCGCAGCTGAAGCCCTACGTTCCTCTAAGAATTAAAGGATATAATAATACCAAGAATATATATATATATATATATATATATATATATATCGTAACACTAGACACCCTGTAAATCTCAACGCCTTATTTTACTATGACGCTCTGACAGTATGTTCGCTAATGGACAAAGGTTTGTTAAAATTGTACACTCTTCATCGTTATTAAAAAAACCAGGTTGTACGCAGCTGGTGAGAACCAACGAAATAAAATGGATCCAGATTATTCTGCGCCAAGGTTTCTTTTTTCTTGGTTCACATTCATTGTTTTGTAGGCAGTAATCAAATCTCCCCTAATCTGGCGGTAGCTAGGTGTGAATAGGCCTAATTTCCTTAGCCTTTCATCATATCTTTTATTTCGGAGACCAAACACTCTTTTTGTCAACCGTCTTTTTCCAAGAAGTTGGCTTCTCTTCTAGGCAGTATTTTTGGTACAACTATGGAATTTTCAGCATGCAATATCTGTATCACAAATTTAGAACGCCAACAATTGATATCAGGTGTGAGTCAGCCGGGGATCGAACCCCGGACCATGTGCGTAGTCAGTGAGTTTCCTAACCGCTATGCCACCGACGCACACAAAGCCAATTTTTCCGAGCAGGTTATCCCAAAAGAAAACTGCGACACCACAAACGGGTGGTAGAGCACACAGGGATCCCGGACATTTTTGCAAGGAATTATCACAAAGTCCTCAGTATACCCTAAGTTTTGAACAGTGAACAGTTACCCACATATATATATCAGAAAACACGTCTTGGTAAGCGTACAAAAGGCTTCTACACCTGATAACAACAGAAATCAAAAATTATTGACACACAACTTTAACGAAAAATATGTGGGAAATCAAGCAGGACAACAAAAGATCCTCAAAATGCCAAGCGAAAATAGATTTAGGCAGATTTTGATTGGCTGTTGGCTAGCTGGCTTCCTACTGGTCTAAAATATAAGTTAAAGCAGCAATCTTTTTTATTTTGACACGGAAATTTACAGTCAGTTTAATTCATAGCTTACCGTACTATAATGTTATGGTGTGTTAATTTTGTTGGTGTGAGTGTAGTGTGATACTCACACACTATTTGGATGCATTGGTTGTGTTTAAAGTACACTGAGATGTATGAGAATGTCTAGTAAGTAAATATAAATTAAGTTATTTTGATGCATTTATTTTAAGTCCAAAATAGGATGTATGCATTTTTGCTTATTAGGCGAATTTTTAAACATTTAATGTGTCCTTAATTAGTACATATAGTACATATACACACAAGTATGTATTAACTGGTCTACTTTCTCAAGTTGTCAGTTTATTGACCTGTGGGATTTGTGCATACTAGGCCAGCATAATTCAAGTAAATTTACTAGGTTACGACCAGTGGTATATAAACACTGAAATATATGCTATTGTTCATTTAGTTGAAATCGGTGTGTCCTGTGAGGACTGGAACAGCGCTGATAAGCAAATGCGGTCGGTTTGATTTACTGCCACATATGCTAAAAAAACCACGCACAGCTTTAATGTCAAACAATGGCAGAACAGCCAGGGAGTTTACTTATTAAATAATGTTACTATATTAGCATAGTATACGCTAATTGGCTCCATGATTCATTGGTTTACCATAATCCTTGATTATCAACATAATTAACTGGGAACTTCCCAGTCGGTTAGTGCACCTGGGCAATGTGGGCAAAACGTGGGATAAATGGGTAATTTTGATCGGCAAACAGATGGGCAAAAGATGGTGTAAATGCAACAGATTTTACCCACTAACCATATCAATTGACAGTCTCTCAAATACTGATGTGTCACAGTGGTAATCGGCATCATCCTTACTTCTGCGACAGCTGTTATCACCGAATACCATGCGCCGGTTAACATAGTTTCCAGCAACGCAACATCTGTCACACCCTTTCCTACCGTTGTGACTTGCTGTGAAAGTGACATCAGATCTTGCAGGCTTATCGGAGATGACAATGTTAAACCGGAAGCCGATGTGCCTCTCATTGATTTGTAGACCATGTGCATATAAATGCTCCATGTCAGTTACAACTGGCATTAAAATGTCATTGAAGTCAGACGGTTTATGAAAGCCACCACAAACTCCAATAATTATTTATTTTTATTTTTGATTACAGCTTGATTCCACATCGTATTTTGGTACAAGTGTGGAATTTTCAGCGTGAATATCGGTAGCCCAAAATTCGCAGGCCGACCATAGATATCAGATGTGCGTCGGCGTGGGCTCGAACCCCGGACCATGTTCATGGTCGGCGAGAGTCCTAACCACTGTGCCATCGACGCACTGAGAAACGGTTTCACCAGTCTACCCATTATCGGCCAAACTTGCTATGTAGCATTGTTGAACAGTGACAATCCAGACTAACGCAATTAAAAGATGAAAATTGTAACCAACAACTCAGTATAGGCGTAAGTATACTTTGCAAACTAATATTATAGTAAACTCCACTACCAATAACAGTTGAGGGGCATGACTGGCTAGTTTTGAGAAGGTGTCTTATATCTGTTGTTAAACTTGGAAGATGCCGTTTGAACAATCGCATTATCTTTATACCATCAACAATGGATGCTTTAGTGGTCAGCATAACCTTTAAGGCTGTTACCCTAAGTTCTGCCTCTGAATTGCGTTATTTTGCCTTATTGGAACATTTCTCATGGGACAACAGAGCGCCCGCGGAAACACCTTATCAATTAGTCGTCAGAAGAAATGCAGAGAAACCAACTTGGTCAAGTGATTTGCATGTCACTTTGCACGATTACGACGCGACAAGAAGTTTCATCTACTAGACGTCCACCAGCCTCGTCACTGAAATCGGGAAGTATTATTTTGGCAACTGCGACTTCAATCTCTTATTTTTTCTATACAATGTGTATCGGTGGCATGTGGCCCTCTTGGCAAAAAACAAAGCTGAAGCACAAGTCTATATTAAAAAGAATAAAGTACTTCTGAGGCGTTTAGGGGGATTCACAATTGGTACTAATTCACTTTCAGTATTCATTTTATTACAATTGGTGGATGGTGGCTAGCAGTGGAATCCAGGATGCGCATTTCGTCCTAATTGGGACTCGTCATCTGGATGTACTTGCATTTATCAGTGAGTGATGATGTTCCCAGCTGACGAGTCCCAATTAGGACGAAATGCGCATCCTGGATTCCACTGCTAGCCACCATCCACCAATTGTATACAAATCAAATCCACAGACATCGTCGAAGCATCTGCACAAGAAGCCGACATGTCAACCTGAGACCGAGCACTTCGGTCCAATCAATCGACGGGAAAATCAAGAATTCAATTCAATAATCCATTTTACTAACTTAAAAATGACATTACACTACTAACACTTAACTCACCAGGATGCACGAGGAAGAACTTGTAATCGCGGCTCCAGAAGTTAAAATTCACATAAACAAGTGTCAAAATGATTGAAATAAAATCATCACCATTTGTCGTCATGCAAATTTCTAATGATTAAATACATATTGTATAATATTCGGGCTGAAATGTTCCTCACCTCATGTGACTGAGCTACAAAAGCGAAATCCCACCATTCTCCCCAATTCTCCTGTTTCCCATATTTTCCCACATTTCCTACGTCTTCAGAAAATAATTGCCCAGTTGCCCCCACTTTACCTATGTCACGAACGAAATCAGCCCACCTTTTCCCACTTTGCCCACATTTGAACGGAAAACTGCCCACGTATTTACCCACATATCCCAGGTCCAAAACAAAGTAAGTCGGTTAACCGACTGGGTCTTTTTTGGACCTAAGATATGTGAGTAAAAACGTGGGCAGTTTTCCGTTCAAACGTGGACAAATTGGGAATAAGTGGGCTATTTTTTAAAATGACATGGGCAAACGTGGAAAAAGTGGGTATATTTTGAATTTCTGCACATAGGATAAGTGGGCGAAAACATGTGTCACGTGAAAAAACTGGGAAAAAGTGGCCAATGTGGGCAAATTGGGTAAAATCTGTTGCATTTACACCACCTTTTGCCCATCTGTTTGCCGATCAAAATTACCCATTTATCCCACGTTTTGCCCACATTGCCCAGGTGCATGAAACGACTAGGTTCAGGCTGAAAATAAGCTTAATAGTAGCATCCAGTGACAAAAAATGACCTACACACTGAAAAATAAGCAAAACGAAGTAAGGAAAGCTTAACCAGCCGACGCAAGAACCCATCATGACCTAGAGACTCACTGTAGCCTATTTCGTGCCAGGTGTAATCCCACTCGTCAAGCAATGATCTGAAACAGAGAGCAAAGCGCACGTTAGCAGTGTGATCACACAAGTGTTGCGTGCTAGTAAGAACGAGGACTCAAGGTCAAGTATTATATTTACAACCAATCGCAATACAAGTAGATAAGAGGGAAGGGCACTCCTATTGGTCATCCGTTGCCTCGTCTTGGGTAACCAATCCCTGCATACTTCGCAGCCAACCTGAAAGTAGACAAGCATGGTTTGAACATTAGAAAACCGCCAAACTTACCATGCCTTACACTACCCCCTCTCCCATAGGAGCACTGTCCGCAGTGCTAGGTGACTGTTCCTGCGGGACTTGTCTGCTCTAAGGCCTGTTGTCGAAAAGGTTTTAGTCTATTGAAGTGTGTGACTAGACTATGAGAGGAATTCGGTTCCTGAATCCTACAGGTGCAGTCACTTAGTACCTCTACTACAGTGAATGGTCCTTCCCAGCGTTTATGGAATTTAAGAGCTTTCCCTTTAGGTGGTGCCTCCTTAAGTAGCATCACCTTGTCTCCTGGCTCGACTGGTGATCCATGTGCTTTCCTATCATAGTATTCTTTCTGGTACCTCTGGTTTGTTTGGAGTATATCCCTAGTCATCTGATGTACCTTGTTCAGGTTTCGTCGAAGTCTGATTACGTGTTCAGATGCAATCAGTGTATCCTCTCCTAGTGTGTTTGAAGTCAGATCGATTGGCAACCGGAGTTCTCTTCCAGTGACCATATAATGAGGCGTTTGACGCGTAGCTTTGTGAATGCTTGCTCTGTATGCCATTAAGCACTGTGAGAGTGATCGGTCCCATTCCCTGGGGTTGTTTTGATCTACAAATGCCTGCAAGAGGGCTTTAAGTGTCCGATTGGTGCGTTCAACCAAGCCATTTCCCTGTGGGTGGTACGCGGTAGTGCGTGTCTTCCGGATACCCATTATACGACAGAGTTCGCTGACAACGATACTTTCAAAGTTGGATCCTCGATCTGAATGCAGTTGAAGTGGTGCCCCCCAACGGCTGACCCAGTGGTCAAAAATTGACTCTGCGATGGTTACAGCATCAATCTGTGGGATCGCAATAGCCTCGCACCATTTGGTAAAATGGTCTACCATGACTAAAATATAGTTATTATTTCTGGAAGTTACTGGGAGAGGTCCAACCAAGTCTATTTGTACTAAGTCATTCGGATGGCCAGCTATAATGGGTTCTAAGGGTGCCTTATTATATTTGTGCGGAGCCTTAATAGTTTGGCATACCTCGCAGGAGTCACAGAAATCTATGATGTCTTTCCTCTGGTGAGGCCACCAATAACGTCTTTTAGCCGCTTCAATCATTTTCCCTGAGCCCGCGTGGCCTAACTGCTGGTGTAATGACAATAGTACTGTGGGTAGTGCCGACTGTGGAGCCACAACGCGACGAGTATAAGTGGGTCCATGTTGGTAGTAGAGGATGTCATCGACAATTTTCAGATTATCCCACAGAGACCATAAACACCGGGTTTCCCATCCAAGCTTACTTATTTCCTGGGTTGTCGGTCGTTCGCCTCCATTTCGAACACGTTCGTAAATCAAGGCCAGTTCAGGGTCTGAAGACTGAAGTTCAGGCCAACTATATGAAGTATGAGCCTCTAGTTGGAGCAGCGAAACTTGTGCTTCGGTGCATGATGGGCAGTCACCGTGATACCTAAGAGGTTTTCTTGACAACGCATCTGCATTTCCATGATTCTTACCCGGTCTATGCATGCATTCGAAGTCATACTCTTGTAGGTGTTCTTGCCATCTGGCAATCTGACCCTCAGCTTCTTTGAAGTTATGTAGCCAGCTAAGGGCTTTGTGATCAGTGCGTACAATGAAATGTCTACCGAGGAGATATGCCCTAAAGTGTTTAACAAAATTGACCAGTGCCAGCATTTCTTTCCGCGTGGTGCAGTAATTCTTCTCACTCTTGTTGAGTGCTCGACTTGCATAGGCTATCACCTTTTCTACTCCATCTGCGTCTTTTTGAGACAAAACTGCCCCGATACCAGAGTCGCTAGCATCTGTATCTAGGATGAATGGACCTGCCTGGTCAGAAACATTGGGATACGCTAGGATAGGGGGGCTACATAAACAGTTTTTTAGTCTTTCGAAGGCTTCCGTCGCTGATGCTGTCCAATTGTAGTCTTTCTTCTTAAGAATGTCGAATAGAGGAGCTGCAAGGAAAGAGAAGTTAAGTACAAAACGTCGATAATACGAGGCTAACCCTAAAAAACTATGTAACTCGGGGGCTGAGTTTGGGAGCGGCCAGTCTTTAACTTCCTGAACTTTTGCTGGATCACATTTAATGCCTTCGGCTGAAACAATGTGACCTAAGAAACACACTTCTTTCCTGAAGAATTGACATTTCGATGGGTTCAGTTTTAACCCAACGGTCTGCATCCGTTCTAATACTTCGGAAATATCACTTAAATGTTCGGTCAACGTCTTACTATGTATGATAACATCATCTAAATATACCAAACACTTACCTGGTATGCAATCACTCAAGACCGTTTGCATGAGGCGTTGGAATGTTGCTGGGGCATTGACTAACCCAAACGGCATTGTTTCAAACTCATACAGGCCTGCTTGTACAATGAATGCTGTCTTTTGCCTGTCATCTGGGTGTACTTCAACCTGCCAATATCCCGATGCCAGATCTAGAGTGGTAAACCAATTCGACCCCTCTAAGGCATCAAAAGTGTCGTCTATGCGTGGAAGGGGAAAGCAGTCTCGTCTAGTTAACAGGTTTAACTTACGATAATCTACACACAACCGGAGTGTCCCATTCGATTTCTTAACTAAAACTACCGGTGAAGCCCATGGAGATACGGATGGTTTGATGACATTTTTCTCTAACAGTTCATCAACTAACCTGTTAAGCTCCTTCTGGTAATGTGCAGGTACTCGCCGTGCAGGTTGTCTACAAGGTGGGGCGTTACCCGTTTCTATGTGATGTTGGACCAGTTTTGTTCTTCCCGGGCTTTTTCCATCCCAGTCAAAACAGTCCTCATATTTGTCTAACATTTTATTAAAGTTGGCAGCCGTTTCCGATGGTAGGGGTTCTATAGTCGTCAGCATTCGCTGTTTCTCACTCTTAGCATCTCCCTGCACGCCAAAAGTGCCGTGCTCTTTGTCGTTCCCTACAATAAATGGGATGGAACAGTCCTTCAGTATAAGAGTCCTATGACTACAATCTATTATTCCCGACAGCTTTTCCAGGAGGTCGACTCCCAAGATTACCTGCCACGGCACCCGGGTAGAAATGATGAAATTGTGTTGAAGTGACAGTGTTCCCAATTTAAGTGGCAGCAGGACCAGTCCCTGGGATTGCATGCAATCTCCATTGGCTGTCGTAAGCCGCAAATTGTGAGTCCCTATTGTTGGCCTAAACGTCTCTGGAACACATGAGGAATGTACGACAGAACAAGTTGCTCCTGAGTCAACTAACATAACACACTTTTTCCCGCCTATATAACCTACAACTTTCGGGGAGGAGGTGACACCGATTAGGTTTACAGTAGGCACACAATTCATATCGACATGTGACTCACCTGCATTGTGACCACAACTCCTAGCAAGCTTACCAAACCGCCTGCAGTAGTAGCAATCGTTTCTTGAAGTGGATTGCGACTGTGGGCGTCCTTTCCACGGTGGTGTAGGATTCTGTGCATGCTTTGTTGTTGTGTGCTGATATCCCATTGCGTTTACTTGTGGGCATGTGGTTCCTGGCTCTTCCAGGCTTTCCATTAGGCGTGCCCTAGCTTCCGCTTCTGTCATGGATGCTGGAGTGTGCAAGTTGAAGTCCTTCCTGTAACGGACGTCGACGCCCTGCAAGAACTTGGAATATATAGCGCTTTCAACCTCTGAATGTGTCTTGTCCTGCATAGCTTGACGCGCAAGCTTGCGGAGACGTAAGGTGAACTGGTTGATAGATTCACCTTGTCTCTGGTTGCACTCGCTGAATCTTTTCAGCGCTTCAATGGGAGGTATTGGTGGCACTATACGTGCTCTTAGAGTACTCAACAGGGTGGTCAAGGGCATATGCACGTAATCCAAACCAATTGTGTACATTTCCAAGGACCGTCCAACAGAATCGATGACGAATGCGTTCGGGTGAGGCACGTTCATCAGACCAATGTATCGGCACACCTTGTCCGACCACAGCTCGAAATCATCACCCACCTCCAGTGTATGCGGCAAGGGATGGACATATCGCGAAGCAGGCTGATTTGACTGAAAAGCTGGAGCCCTCACTTCAGCCAATTGATCCACCTCGTGAGATGCTGTCTGTTTGACAGGAGAAGTGTTCTTGGAAGCCTCATTGGGTCGAGACTTAGAAGAACAAAGTTTTATCACTGGCAGGCTCGCCATTTATGTAATCCCACTCGTCAAGCAATGATCTGAAACAGAGAGCAAAGCGCACGTTAGCAGTGTGATCACACAAGTGTTGCGTGCTAGTAAGAACGAGGACTCAAGGTCAAGTATTATATTTACAACCAATCGCAATACAAGTAGATAAGAGGGAAGGGCACTCCTATTGGTCATCCGTTGCCTCGTCTTGGGTAACCAATCCCTGCATACTTCGCAGCCAACCTGAAAGTAGACAAGCATGGTTTGAACATTAGAAAACCGCCAAACTTACCATGCCTTACACAGGTGAACGTACCATTTAAAAGTGCGGCAAAGTTGAACTTTCCACAACCAATCAGCAAACGCAACTCGAACTCACCAATCATATTAACGGTATATTTATGATAAATGGAAACGTATATTTATAGAAAAAAGCATGAAAAAGGATGAAAATGTTACAGGGAGTATCTTTCCCTGGTCAAGTTAAACTTTAAGCACCATTAAATAACAATCAGCGGAAAACGCCGAAATAACCAGTGAGATTCACGGACGGTAGTTCAGTGTTGTACAGCGCTTGATTCATTTTAAATGCGTGCCCTAACAAGGTTACGGTTGCAGTTCGAGGAGGACAGTGTTTTTCAATGTTCCCTGGATTTAGGGTTGCTCCGGGAGGGGCGAATTATTCGTCATCACATGAAACCATCTTTGGTAGATTTCGTTTTGATACCAGTCACAGTAGATGTTCTAGTACCTCTGTTAATTGGTTAAGTGAACTTCATTTTCATTTTGACCTTCAGTATGTGCTTTTGAGTCCACCTACATTACTTTTCTCACCTCTTAACTCTATTAATTTCATTTGTATTCCAGTGACAAGTCGATGCGTGACCAGAATCAAAAAATGAGTTAAGCAAACACACCATTACACGTGCAAATCAAGTCTCATTTAACCGTTAATGTCCAGCTGGTGCTACGCAAGGCCTCACGCAGTCCCTCGAAGATTGTCGGAAACGCTTTGTAATAACAAACGCGAAAACCAAAACAATATTTGGCGACTCAAAAATTCTCCATTCTAGCGCCAACATATAACCAGCAATACTGCTTTTGCAGAGAATGGTCCAAGAAAAAATAATACAACAATAATTCACCAGATTCCATTGAGAGTATTTAAATCTACATTATGAACAGCGACGGACGAAACGACGACTGATGGATTGATAGTGCAGATTTGTCTTTGGTTGATCATGATGAAATGGGGGGAATGCCTACTACAGCTAAGTTGAATAAAGGTTCTGTAAAACTACAACGTGAAGTAGAATTGAATGCAGATGAAATTGCAGAAGGTATGGATACTTGTGAGACCGTCAGTGTAATTGATCAGCGTGTAGCCCACCTATCATCAGATGATAGTGCTAAACCCGAACTAGTAGTGAAAGACAGCAGTGGTGGTAATCTTGCAATTAGACAACTATCTGAAAGCCGAACCACAACAGCTTCTGATCCACCGCTAAGTTCATCAACTGGTATCAATCAGTTGTCGTTGGTGTTGTCACCCACAATGAAGCAGACGCCCATCAACTCAAGTATCTTGTGCAATGACTATGATAGTATTGGTGCGTTTGAAAAGACGAAAGATACTGCTCAGTTTAGTGAGGATAAGCCAAGTGTAAACGAGAGAGTAATTGTTAAATTGACTTGCATGAATAAATGCATTTCTAGTTTCAAGTTACTATTCGAATGTTATTATCTTTGGTGTAAATTACTCTGTGCCTACGCTTGGTTGATCAAATATGTCGTGTGTTTGTCCGTCATCTATATTCTACGATACAATGACATGAGCGTGTTGCCGTTCAGATTTGAGGATACAGCTGATAGCGGGAAGTTAGTAAATGAACTCTGCGACGATTTTCCAAACTAGAGCGTCAATTTGAGAAGGGTTGTAGGCGTACTGCTGTAAGTCCTACAATTCTTCAAAGGGTAGCGCATCAATGAGCAGTCCAATGTGCTTGGTGTGTGATTTGGTACATATGTTCATATTGTATATACTGAATTGACATCATCTGTCATCTAGCTGTTGGTAACTCTGTTTGTGTCTGGACGACTTCCACTTGGATCATCAACCTGAGAAGGAATGTAGGCGTACAGCTGCAAGTCCTACAGTTCTTCAAGGGTAGTTCGCTAAGGCAGAATCCACCACTTTGATGTGTTGATTGTACATATGTTTGTGTTAAATAATTGTGTGAGTTCCAATTATTGTAATTGTTGGTTAATCTTGTTTGTGTCCGCACATTCCACAACTTACAATCGTCAACCTGTGAAGGGCTGTAGGCGTACTGCTGTAAGTCCTTCAGTCCTTCAAAGGAATTCCATCGGGACATGATCCGCGATTTTGTGTGTACTGTTTGTATATATGTGTGGTGTGTCATATCAGTTGGTGGTTTTGGATTCATTGTGTTCACTTATTGTTTTCTTATCTTGTTGTTTTGCATAATTTTGTTAAATTTTCGTCGTGCTTACTTCTGAAGTTGTTTCTAGTCTTCTACATCCGTGAATGAATTGGTTGATGTTGAAGACAACAGATGGGTCATGTACACCGGGGAGGCTATTGCTGAGAATGAAATGCATACGGAGATAATTGTTGGCTGCGGTCCCACCCACCGGGGAGCTAGATTGTGGATGACCAAGGGTTGCATACGTCACCGTTACTAGAACTGAGGCAGAATGAGTGACAAGCGATTGCAGTGGTAATTGGTAGTGAATAGATAAGAGGGTGTGCGAAGAGCATCATGAGATGCTGCCATGGTCACGATGCCTTCTGGAAGAGTCATTCTAGCAAGTGGCGATTGTGTTGCAAGAGGATGTGTCAAGAGGATACCTTTATCTGGAGGCGCAGGTCGTCGTCGATGAGTGTGATTGTGCTGTGGGTATGTCTGTGGTGTGTTGGCTTTTCTGTTTGTTATCCATTTCAGCTCTGTCCGTGTGATTCAGGTTCTCGCAATGGCATCCAAGTCAACGTGTATTGGTCGTGATGGAAAAAGGGTATGGACCATTTTGTGACGGGGAGTGTCAATGTAGTTGAAGATTGAACGATCAATTCATGGTTGTTCGCTCAAAACCAACTTCCCCAATTTTCGCCCAGGCATCAATCCCCCAATCGTCGTCTCATCTTTCGCTGTTCAGAGCAAGATAAATGTCTGTCGGAAGTATTATCGTGATTTATGGTTTTAACATTTATTCCTAAACCTTGTGGTTAATAGCCTTATTGTTGGTTACATATCGACGTAAGAATAAAGCATTCTCGAGTCGCCAATCAGTGTTTTGTTTTTCGCGTTGGTTATTACAAAGCGTTTCTGAAATTCTTCGACGGACAGCGTGAGGTGCAATGTAATTATCCTGGACATTTTCAACTTTTATGAGGAAATTAGACTAAAATATGGACGACATATTTCGAAATGACCTGATATTATATCCTGCTCTTAAATATAACTTCCCCTATATTTTATTTTCAGTATTATTTGGATTGAATGCAATCCACAGAGCCATGAATTTCACATACTGACGTACTACTTTCCCGGAATTTTAGTTAATGTCTTCTCACTAAATTTAGAAATGGGCGTGGTTCCTGTGAAAACTCAATAGTCTGTGAACTTCTGCCATCGAAAATGGCAACAATTCTCGAAATTACCAGTTTGATCGCATGCAACATTCAGCAGTTGTGTAAATGGCCACTTGGTGAACACAGAATCTATACAGAGAGCGCAGAAGATTTAGTATAACATGCACACTCCTGATTTCAGTATGAAGCATGCATGGCAAATGCATTACTTTAGGGGCCTGCACAGTTCGCAAATTAAATGACAACACTGAAGTGGAAAAATTTATATTTCTTTCTTATGCAAGAGAGAAGATCAAGGTATTCATAATAATAACAATAACAATTTCGCTTTATTCCAGAAACAGTACTTGTGGTACAGTGTGGAATTTTCAGCACATATCTACAATATTGCATCTAATTTCATCGTACATTAAAAAGATTTACAAAAAAAATAAATAAATAAAAATATATAAAAAAACACGACAAAAATAAACGAAAAAACGAAACTCAGAAATAACAGAGAAAAAAAACAAAAGAAAAGAAAAATTTGCGAATAAAAAATACCAAGTAGAAAGGAAGATAAACACTAATAGTGAAAAAAAATTTCAGTGCTGGGTTATGGAAGCTATGATATGTGTATGCGTGGTGAACAGTAACAGCTATGATCACACAAGAAATTATGAGATCTTCCTAAGAATGTTTATAGCTAAGATGATCACTTAATTTGATTGAACAACACTAAACAATCATAAAATATACATTTCAGGTTGTGTTTTTTTTAATTGTCAGCACTAATGCAGTGTTAGTCGTGGTAGTGTTAGTAATGATGCATAATACAAATTTTTTAAGATGGTGATAGTGGCGTTCACAAACAAGATTGTCAGTTAAATAGTGCCGAACAAAGAACAACCACAAAACTAATATTACATGATGGTTAATGACAGGACAATTTTTCAATAATCATAGTGATAATATAATAATAATAATAATGTATATTCTCATATAAACATATAAATTTACATGAAAATGCATGCCATTTTTACAGGCACGATCAAGTATGATATAATATCAAATCGTAGATTGTCTACAAGTTAATAATGTTTCAACAGTTAAATATTTGATATATATATAAATACACATTGTCTGAACTAGGCTGTATAGTTATTGAATTGTACAATTGTCCTCCAGGTTGAGCGGGAAAATCGACTTCGTTTCGTTTTCATCCCGTGGTTGTCGGCATACGATAACCAACCAAAATTGAGGTAAGTACAACGTTTACAAGGGATTGAAAGCTGTTTTAGAAAAGTAAAAGTGCTGAGGTGAATCAATAAAGTGTAATGAAATGGGTAAGTGCAAGTATCATTAATAAATGCATTAATATAGAAAACTCCCTAGGCTGACAACGTTCATTTGCAATGTATAATGCTACACGTATATCTCGTACTATCATGATGTCCACTTTTGGTTTTAATACATTTATCCTCAGTTGTGCCAGTTGTTTTTGTTTTATACCTTTTTGTGCATTTAGTGCACAACCGTACCCTTCAGAGAGTAGGAATATAATAAGTCATAAAGAGCTGTAAAATGTTAGGTTTAATGGGATATAATGAGGATCAAGTAAAGACGTTATTGGAAAATGAATGAGATAAGACATTGTGAAGTGGTATTTAAAGATCAGACAATGGACAGCAAGTTAGTTTATAAGATGCCCCATAAATCTGTGCAGATCCCGCGTGGTCGCATCTCAACAATAGGCTGAGCGAATGGTATATTTAAAGGTAGAAGCATGATCTGTCAAGGCGTTCATTATTATCTTTTTCAAGATAAAGATCTAAGCCCTCATAAAAATCAGAAATATCTCGAGCCTTTAATTTGTATATTGCTGTTCCTGCAGAATGGGGCGATTCACCTTAGTGACCACCACCATATCTACTGATCAGCTAACGCCACCCTCCCTCCTTTTTTGATGTTAAGCTCTGAGACTATGATTATTATGGCTACCGCAAATATATTGCTTGGTACCAGACATGTTCGTACCTCATATTCCATCTCCCTAGCTTTCTTAATGAGTGCTTCCAATAGGTCTCCGCGTACATCTTTATGAACATTATATATGTATGCATGCGTCCTAATGAACAGATTACTTTACAAGAAGTTAGAACCTTAAAGAATAAAAAGAATAGGTTTTGTGAATAGTGAAGCAAGATTCAGCAGAACAATATAGTTAGGGATCAATGTAGGTAGTATGAACTGAAGGTAAGGTCGGTTGGCAGGACTTAGTGTACTAAATTATCATGACAGTCTTATACATAGTAACATTTGACATTGCAAAGTAACCTGTCTACATATATTATAAAAAGATATTAACAGAACCAACAAAATTTCAGCATTTGTTTAACAATACTACAGAAGGGTAGTTAGTACTACAGGTAGTCGTAAAGTAAATCAATCTATGTATAATAAGAGCATAGTCAGTGTCATAATTCGTATTATCAAAGAATACATTAGGCTCAATAACTGAGTGTTATAAGGGAAACAAGCATGGTAAAGCAAGAGAACACTTGCCGCATAGCTATTTTAATCATTTTAAGTATTTTAATGACAATCGAATTTCAAGTATTGAACCTACATAATTACTAAGTGTTATTATATTGGTATTGGGACTAGTGTACTTTCCGTAGTTAAATATTGAAAAGCCATTGTCTCTCCACTCTACCAGCAGTTGAGATCTTTGAGGCGGGCTAGGGTGGACATGTTTATATGTTTTTCTAGGCTCCTTTTGAAACTGTCAGGCCTTTCACAGGATCTTATCTCAGAGGGTAGTTGGTTCCAAAGTTTGCAATATTTAATGGTGAAGAAGTTAGCTCTAGTGGTGAGTTTATGGGTGTTAACCTTGAGAAGGTAGTTGTGGTTGCGTAGTCCATACGATTTAGGATTAGCCCAGGTTATGGACGAGTTACTGTTACAGTGCTTTCTTATAACTTTGAATAAGAGAAATAAATTGCACTTCACTCTCCTTAACCATAAGGGCTCTAAGTCCAGTCGAATACATCTGTCAAGGTATTCTATTTGCTGACCATAGCCTAATATGCGTTTCGTAAGGAATCTTTGGACACTTTCAACTTTTTTCTGTCTGCCGACTTGAAGCTACTGTATAAGTGGGCACAGTATTCAAGTTTGGGGCGAATGCATATCTTATATATGGCTAATCTGGCTTCTGGAGTGTAAAAGTTGCGTAGCACAAAGCCGGTTAGACGTTTACAATCAGATACCACCTTATTTGCATGTTCAGTAAAGGTAAGATCTGAGTATGTTATCCCGAGATCTGTGACTGTGTTTGTGTTTGAGACAAGGTCACCGTACATGTATAGACACATGCTAGGTTTCCAACGTCCGAAGTATGTTATCCCAGATTTAGCTGGATTGAACGTTAACTGCCACTTTTCACTCCAATTACATAGACTATTTAGGTCTTCTTGGATTTTACTAACAATATTCATATCATTATAGTCAAAATCATAGACAACTTTGAGGTCATCTGCAAAGAGGTATGGCTTGCCATACTTGATCATAGAGACAATATCATTTATGAATACAATGAATAGGGTAGGGCCAAGAACACTACCTTGTATCACGCCGCTGGTTATCGGTTTGGATGTTGATAAGTGATGGTTGACTTTAACTAACTGTTCTCTTCCTGTAAGAAAGGAAGTTATCCACTCAAGAAGCCTTCCACTTATTCCATAAGATAGGAGTTTCAGTATGAGTCTTTTATGTGGGACTTTATCAAAAGCTTTCCTAACATCTAGAAATAATGTTGCTGCCGAACGACCTTTGTCTACACATTCAGTAATGTGGTCGAAATAATCTAACTGGCACGTAATGCACGATCTTCTATTTAGGAAACCGTATTGGAAAGGGGATATTAAGTCATTCGAGAGCAAATACTGAACAATTTGCTTCTTTACAATCTTTTCCATCACACGTGAAACTACGGAAGTAATGTTGATGGGGCGGTAATTATCTATGTCCGCTGTAGGTCCGGTTTTGTGAATGGGTACAACGTAGGATTTCTTCCAGCTATTTGGATATGTTCCACTCCTTATCGAAGTTGAAAATATCTTGAGAAGAAGTAGATTCATGTCATTTCCACCATTTTTTAAGAGGACGGAAGACATTCCATCTGGGCCGGGAGTATTAGTAAGCTTAAGAGTTGTGATAGCTTTATCGATTTCTTGGGCGTTTAAGACTACATCGCTTAGACACTTTTCTGTTTTACGAGGGAAATCTATATCCTGGTCATTTTCTAGAGTGTACAGTTTGGCAAAGTGCGTGCTAAACACCTCACATATATCCTCAGCACTTTCGTGAGTAATGCCACCTAGGTGATATGCAGTAGATATGCAAAAGAAGGAATAGAGTAAAGTACGAAAAAATTAAGCCAACGATAATTAATTTTCAGCAGCTAAGTATGTTTAAGAAGGTTGTTCACTATAGAGTACAAATAAGAGAGTATAAGGGGGAAATAACAAGGGCCAAAATTATGTTATTAACAACAAAGCAAGTCATAGGTTTCACGCTTAACGTTGTCTCTGATTTCTGGTTCTATCTGATGAGATGCAATGAGAGAGTTGGGAATAGAAAGGGTGTTGGGGGTCAGAGAGTATGGTTTTAGACCATTTCTCGCATGTATTCAGATGCTTATGCACTAATGTTGTGACGAGCTGACTGAGATTTACACCGCTAGTACTACTAACTACCTTCAACGTCCTTCTAAGGATGGTATAGTCCTTTTTCAGTAACCCCAGAAACACTAACGGGGAACAGTAAAGTAGAATAGGTAGGATACGAGTGTCAGTCACGTCTCATAAACCGTTAATGCCCAGCTCTCGCTACGCTCGGGCCCACGCTGTTACTCGAAGATTTCAGAAACGCTTAGTTATAACGGACGAAAAAACCAAAACACCGATCTGCCGCTTGAGATTTCTTTATTGTTACACCAACATATAAAAAGAATAAGTGAACTAAGGTCTGAAAACAAATATTACAATAATAAATCATAGTATTACTTCTGACGATGTTTCACTCTTCTTTCTGAACAGCGACCGACGAGACGACGATTGGGGGATTGATGCCTGGGCGAAAATTGGGGAAGTTGGTTTTGAGCGAACAACCATGAATTGATCGTTCAATCTTCAACTACATTGACACTCCCCGTCACAAAATGGTCCATACCCTTTTTCCATCACGACCAATACACGTTGACTTGGATGCCATTGCGAGAACCTGAATCACACGGACAGAGCTGAAATGGATAACAAACAGAAAAGCCAACACACCACAGACATACCCACAGCACAATCACACTCATCGACGACGACCTGCGCCTCCAGATAAAGGTATCCTCTTGACACATCCTCTTGCAACACAATCGCCACTTGCTAGAATGACTCTTGCAGAATGCAACGTGACCATAGCACCACCTCATGATACTCTACGCACATCCTCTTATCTACTCACTACCAATTACCACTGAAATCGCTTGTCACTCATTCTGCCTCAGTTCTAGTGTGGTGAGAGCAGGCTGCTAGCCGATTGGTTGGCACTAATCTACGTTAAGGTCTAGGTCACTAATATGGGCCATGAGAAAATATGAACAAGCCTGAGTCAACAACCAATCACAGCAAAGTTAACGTGGCAGAATATGATTCGCAGAGAGAACTCTATTTGTCAAGGAATCCCGAAACAACCATTCAGAAGCCTGCGTTTGTCTACCTAAACAACCAATCAGATGACTGCGCTTGTCTATAATAATGTAGTTCAAAGATGTATAAATACGTGTTGATTTTCATAATAAAAACGATCTGTTGCCTGGCCCTTGTCTTCTCTTGTTACACTAGTAGCGGTGACGCATGCAAGCCTCAGTCGTCTACACTCTTTCTCCCCGGTGGGTGGGACCACAGATAATCATTATCTCCGTATGCATTTCATTCTCAGCAATAGCCTAGCCTCCCCGGCGTATACGCCCCGTCTGCTGTCCTCAACATCAATCAATTTATTCACGGATGTAGAAGAGTGGACACAACTTCAGAAGTAAGCACGACGAAAATTTAACAAAATTACGCAATAAAAACAAGGTACGAAAACAACGAGTCAACACAATGAATCCAAAAAACACCAATTGATATGACACACCACACATATATACAAACAGTACACACAAAATCGCGGATCATGTCCCGATGGAATTCCTTTGAAGGACTGCAGGACTTACACCAGTACACCTGCAACCCTTCACAGGTTGACGATTGTAAGTTGTGGAATGTGCGGACACAAACAAGATTAACCAACAATTACAATAATTGGAACTCACACAACTATTTAACACAAACATATGTACAATCAACACATCAAATGTTGTGGATTCTGACACGACAAACAACTTTTGAAGAACTGTAGGACTTACAGCTGTACGCCTACATTCCTTCTCAGGTTGATGATCCAAGTGGAAGTCGTCCAGACACAAACAGAATTACCAACTGCTAGATGACAGATGATATCAATTCAGTATATACAATATGAACATATGTACCAAATCACACACCAAGCACATTGGACTGCTCATTGATGCGCTACCCTTTGAAGAATTGTAGGACTTACAGCAGTACGCCTACAACCCTTCTCAAATTGACGCTCTAGTTTGGAAAATCGTCGCAGAGTTCATTTACTAACTTCCCGCTATCAGCTGTATCCTCAAATCTGAACGGCAACACGCTCATGTCATTGTATCGTAGAATATAGATGACGGACAAACACACGACATATTTGATCAACCAAGCGTAGGCACAGAGTAATTTACACCAAAGATAATAACATTCGAATAGTAACTTGAAACTAGAAATGCATTTATTCATGCAAGTCAATTTAACAATTACTCTCTCGTTTACACTTGGCTTATCCTCACTAAACTGAGCAGTATCTTTCGTCTCTCCAAACGCACCAATACTATCATAGTCATTGCACAAGATACTTGAGTTGATGGGCGTCTGCTTCATTGTGGGTGACAGCACCAACGACGACTGATTGATATCAGTTGATGAACTTAGCGGTGGATCAGAAGCTGTTGTGGTTCGACTTTCAGAAAGTTGTCTACCTGCAAGACCACCACCACTGCTGTCTTTTACTATCAGCTCAGGTTTAGCACTATCATCTGATGATAGGTGGGCTACACGCTGATCAATCACACTGACGGTCTCACAAGTACGCATGCCTTCTGCAACTGCATTTATTTCTACTTCACGTTGTAGTTTTACAGAACCTTTATTCAACTTAGCTGTAGTAGGCATTCCCCCCATTTCATCATGATCAACCAAAGACAAATCTGCACTATCATGATCATTATCACAAATATTCAATTTACCGTCAATTTCATGATTAATTCCAAACCATTTATCCCATAACCACTCAAATTCCACGAACGATCCAATTCTACCATTTAAAGAAGCTGGCGGACACGATGTAAATGAGTATTCATGATCTGAAATAAAGAAGCAACTGGTTTTCAACATTTTACTCAACTTACGAGTACAGTCTGCCATGCAGACACAAATGGCGCAAATGGGGAATTCTGGAATCGACCTCGGGACCATTTGATGCAGTAAAACAACCCGACATGACCTTATCTAATTTTCGCCTCCACGATCAAATTTCTTTCCTGTTATGAAACTACGATAAGACTGCTGAAAAATGGAATAAATATATCACTGATCTCAACATAATACATCAATAATCTTTAAGCCAAGGGTGCTGTTCACAACAAAGTTATATAAGAGAATTGACTTCAAGCTTTATTTTTCCCATATATCTGTATTACATTCATGTGATGTCTGGGTTTTTTGTTAATGCGAAGACAATATTTCTATATCTCTTTATGTGCTACACAAACAGACTTTATAGCAGACTGTTCCGACTGACTCTAATGTCAGAAAGAACAACCAAACTGTAAGTGCATTATACATCAAATTATGTGTAATTTATATAATAACTTATCCATGCCTGTACAATAGGTATGTTCCTGCATAAACAGGAAGGAATATATTATTATTAAAACAATATTTATGCATGCCTATACAATTGGTGTACCCTACATAGCTAGGGAAAAAAATGTACTTTATTATATTATCTTTACTAAATATGCTTATTAATATTATGTGTAAATTATCGAATTGATGATGCCTGTAAACTGGCGTCCCTCATGTAAAAAATGAGAATATATATTATTATTATTATCATTTTCAAACTCTTTAATAAACAGAAGTAGACAATTTTGGCTCCTCCTCAAAAATCATTAAATGTTTTATATCTTCAGTCTGACTAGTTATACTTTGTAAACTTGTAGGGTCAGAACTGCACTCTGAAGCACCAACTCTATTCTGTGACACTCTATTCAACAATGGCTTACCAGTTGTAACTACAGACTTCCTGACCGCACCGTTATCGTCACACAATTCGGAGTCAGGCCTGGAGTTTACATTTAGCTTATCACTGAACTTGCTTACTGGTTCACAGTTCACCTTTTTATGCACCTCTTCCAAACGTGTAAAACACAACCGTGTTTGTCTTGCATCTTGTAACTTATCTGTTGAGGATGTACCACGAAAGCTGTTACACTTACTAGGTCTATATGCATTACTGAACATCATGGAGCCTTCTCGATATCCACCTCTCTGAGGCCCTTTCGTCATCAATGATTGCGTTTTTCCCTCAGACTGCTCTATTCTATGGGTGAGATTCAATATACTGGCAAACTTGCTCATAGATTGATTGACACTATTGTTTACCAGTTTCAGAATGTCATCGAACTTTGACTCGATACCCTCACCCTCCATACGGGAGCTTATCTTCACCCACTTCCTTTGCAGTCGAGTAGGTAGGCGTCTTGCTATTACTTCTAGTATAAAACTCGAGTTGAGGTCACTCATGCAATTCATCGAAATCAATGCATTCTTATAAATCAGCAAATTATCCAAAAACTCAGTGAGTGCCTGGGAGTCATCCTGCAATTGACCACCATTACCCTTAACAGCTTCGAATAATTTCCCTACAATCATCGGAGGTCTTCCAAACCTTTGACGTAGTGTGCTCACAGCCTCGTAGTAGCCCTCTTCTGGCTTCATAAACTTACAGCACTGTATAGCTCTTTAAGCATCTCCAGTGCAATACCTCATCAAATACATCAATTTCAATTCATCACTTAATAGAAAACTACCCAACATGATCTCAAACTATTTTACAAACTCTAAATAATCAGCCGGGTTTCCATCAAAACACTGTGGTTCTAATTTAGGGAGTTTGATGTTCCTATTATCCCTGAACGGCGAAACAGTAACATCAACCATGTCAGGTTTAACATCAGACACATCGTTACAATTAACAGACAAGTCACCATGACTTACTTTCCTGTTTGTATCCAAGACACTCTGTCCCTTCTTTGACCCAGGCATTGTTGAACTTCACCCAATTCCAAAAAAGTTCCAGATATTGCTTGTTCAAAGAGGACTTGACCGGCACCAGGAAAGATGAACAGTGACTATCCAAACTTTCACCAACTTTTTGAATCTGCCAGATCTGTTTCCATCGTCAGAAACTGTCAATCACGTCTCATAAACCGTTAATGCCCAGCTCTCGCTACGCTCTGGCCCACGCTGTTACTCGAAGATTTCAGAAACGCTTAGTTATAACGGACGAAAAACCAAAACACCGATCTGCCGCTTGAGATTTCTTAATTGTTACACGAACATATAAAAAGAATAAGTGAACTAAGGTCTGAAAACAAATATTACAATAATAAATCATAGTATTACTTCTGACGATGTTTCACTCTTCTTTCTGAACAGCGACCGACGAGACGATGACTGGTGTATTGATGCCTCCGCGAAAATTGGGGAAGTTGATTTTGAGCAAACAACCAAGAATTGATCGTTCAATCTTCAACTCCATTGACAACGAGAGTTGACAAATTGTGAAAGCAGAGGTTGAGGGACTCCAGTTAGTCTGAGTTTCTTAATGTAGTATGTTAGACGAAACACTTTCTGGGAAATCATTTGGATATGAGATGACCAGATAAGTTCGGATGATATAACTAATCCGAGGTATTTTGCATTAGACTTTGTTTCAATTATAGTCCCCTCAATTCTACAGACATCATGAGTGCTTACTAGTGTTTGTAGATCTCGTTTATGCCTAAAGGAGAAGTCGACAGTCTGGCATTTTGAGGGATTCAGCATGAGGCGATTTAGTTTAGACCAATGACTGATGTCCGACAGGAAGCTATTTAATTTGAAGCAGTCTGACTGAGACTTAACGGGAAGCGAAACAGTCAGGTCATCTGCATATTTGACGAAGTTGATTTCGTCTGAGAGAGGTAAGTCATGTAAGAAGAAGGAAAAGAGAGACGGCGAGAGAACAGCACCCTGAGGAACACCAGCTTCAGTAAGCAAAGGAGAGGAAGCTACACCATTATATACCGTGTACTGCATCCTATTGGAGAAGTAAGAGTGCAGCCAGTTGATAGCCCAGGACTCAGTTTGTGTAAGGCTAAGCTTGTTTAACAAAAGGCCTCTAGGTACAGAGTCAAAAGCAGATATGTAATCAAGGAAAGTACAACGGACATACTTGGCCCCTTTGTCTAAGGAGGATACAATGTTGTGATGAAACACAGCAGCAGCATCCAAAGTACTTCTACCCTGTTTGTAAGCAAACTGCTTTGGATCGTTTGAGAAGCTTAGGGAGGGAATGAGTTTTTGTAACAGTAGTTTCTCCATCAGTTTCAAAAGAGGAGAGGTAATGGCAATTGGTCTAAACTGAACACTATCTCCAGAACCAGACTTGGGTACAGGGATGATTTTAATATCTTTCCACAGAGAAGGTACATTATTATTAGAAAAAGAAGTATTGAAAATGCTTGTAAGTGGGTTACTTAAAATATCAGCACATTTCTTTAAAACAATGGCAGGTATACCATCAGGGCCTAGACTCTAGGAAGGTTTAAGAAATTTCAAACATTTAAGAACGTCAGAAGTATTGAAAATATGAAAGTCACTGGTCGTGTTATTAGTTAAATTGAAGGCAGAAGGGACATTTGGAGGGCGGATGAAAGATCTATTGAGAGTATTTACATCAATAGAAGAGGCAAAATTATTATGCTTACCGCAACCAGTAATTTCTCTAAAAAGCTTCCATATGTTTTCTGAGGTTTTACAAGATAGTATTGTTTGATTATAAATGTTGTTTAGTCTCTTGATTTCAGATTTAATTTAGGTGTTTATCTTCTTAAGACCAGATTTATTCTTTGTCTTGTACAGCTTCTCTTTTTCTCTACGAAGCTTTTTGCTACATTTTCAGTCGCAGTCCTACTCGATACGCAATAGTATATATACGAATAAACCGAGAAATGAAGTTCTCCTGGTGACACATTGTGACATGACAGGAACTGAGATGGTCAGATCACCAGCGTATTCGACGAAGTCGCTCTCATTAGAAAGAGAAATGTCATGTAAGACGAGAGGGAGAAATATAAGGAGAGATAACACTACCTGAGGAACATCAGCTTCAGCAAGCATGGCGGAAATTTACCCAATACACAATATGCTGGATTCTTTTTGAGAAGTGATAATTAAACCAGTCAACTGCCCAGGACTCGTGTTTGCACCACCGAAACCTTATTCAACTAAAGTCATCTAGGTCCTGAGTCAACAACAACGGTGAATGCTGAATGACCGAAAGCTTAGCGCATAAGTGACAAAGCACATAAACCACTTGCAAAGTAGGAGATAAGTCCCGGATTGGAGAAGAGATTACTGAGAGGTATCTATTTTTCAGTTAGCAAAGAACAAGATTAAGAACTACACTTATCATTCGTTGAAATTTTGGAGACCATTATTGAATGTTTCGCATTTGGTTATCCCTAGACTGTGTTATTCTGACTGGCTTTCAGTATGAGTTTGCAAGGAAGTCCACCTGTTCAATGTACCACATAACATGTAGCACACAAAGGTAGAGACATAAAACTAAATGGAAGTTTAACGAGCGTAAATGTTAGGGAGAATAAATAGTGACAAGGAGAAACATGAGTTGAATAGATACATGAGATTAGACGGAGTGAATGGATCTGTGCCACTAACAAAGATTTGCAGTAACATCTCTAGTAGTTCTTCTAGCTTACTGTCAACGATTTTATGAACCAATACCAGTTTTTCATTTGACCGACCCAAACACATTTTGAACCTTAACATTTGCTGGCTAACACTGCCCCTCGAGGAAGGCGATGGCTTGGTATGCCAGTACGTGTTCTAGCCATCTCAACCCTAACTTGAAGATTAGTTTACACTCCTCACCTAACACTTTATGCGTAACCTCAACATCACTCGCCATATTATACCGCTTTACTCATGAGATAGAACACAGATACATATGATCAAACACCGGTATTCTTTTCATATTTTGCGGCGTCAGGGGGTTACTTCTCATGGTCAAGGTGGACAGTATCATCAGAAAACTGTAAGTTGATGATAATATTCCCTGATAAGTCTCTAAAGTCAATTACGGACTATTCTACTAATATACGTGTGATTGAATTGAACTGATATAAGGCTGACGGTTTAAGAAATCAGCCTTGTGCTACATCTCACTCAGAAATGTGTTTTCTCGGATAATTCGCAAACAGTAATCACTGAATAGAAAACATTCTGTAGACTTCATGAAACTCATAAACTGATGCACTGCTTTAGGAGGCAACATAGTGTTTCCTTAATAAAGTGAAAATTGGATATTTCTGCTGCATAAAACGAATAAGTGGTATCCTGAAAATACCAATGACAACAACAAGTCTAGGAAGTATGCACCACAAATTTTACTTTACTGAATACTCCAGTAGGATTCAGTAAACTAAAAGCAATTTCTGTTTCTATAGGAGTTCTTCATGCCGAAATTATTACTTCAAGGGCCTACACTTATTACAATTTCAATTAAATAACATTGACGTGGAAGAACTTGCATTCTTAATTGCTAAACTTAACAAGAAGAATCATGTTAAGTAATTCCCGTGTGCTGTTGAATTTTCTATTCTGAAAACAGGAGCATTCCTAGTATTTGATCATATGTAAATGCAGTTAAATAAAGTTGCACTAAGAACTCAGTGCAACTGGCTACACAATAGTTTAGAGGCTGACGGTATAGACGTTCGCGAATTGTACAGAATATATTAACTCAAGATCTTATACCAACAACTTCTATTGTATTCGTTTCTCGTGTACCAAAGGTAAAGCGAAAGACCACAATTCATTGCCCAAACTACGAGATATATATCGGAGGCGAATCGAGGGCTGAAACGGAGGTTAGCCGGCTAGTTATCGTGTTCAAAAGTGACACGACGGAGTACCGAATGACGGGGATGATTGACTGGGAGCCTTCAGATAAAGCAGTCGACTTAAACACTAAGAGTCAGCATCCAATGTTCACTGATGTTTCCTATGGTCAATAATTTTGGGGAATTATTTACCGCTACAATAATATATATACGAATAACCTAAAAATTTATGACCTACATATCTTCTGAACAACTTGTTCTAATTCTAGGATAATAAATTTCTTTCACCTATGAGGCGAAGTTATGTCTATGAAATTGCAATAATACATCAAATAAATCTTCTCCTAATACCAAGGCCACCTGAAACCCATAGCAACAAGCAACATAGCGGGAATATGCAATGAAGACACTCTACGGTTATACTTGTCAAACGCTGAATTCAAGAATATTGCTGCGATCGCTCAAAATAAAAACTGCGTAAACCACAATGCCATTTTATAACACATTATAAGTGATGAAAATCAATAATGTAGACTTCCCTCAAATATATGGCGAAGTTCAACAATAGCTTCCCAGCAGAGGGAAGGATTCAATGAAATCGAAGGTAGGAAATTCGGTCATAATTGGGATGTGCGTTAGGTTTACGGCAGGATGAGGATTGTCATTAGGGTTAGGACTAAGGTTAGGGCCAGTGTTGAGTTTAGGCATGGGGTCAAGATTAAGATTAGGGATAGATTAATAGTTAATGTCGTTTATTTCAATTTGTTTTATTATCCTCATTTTACTTGTATGCAGTCGACGATCCTCTTGCTGAAGCCATAGTAATTTAACCGAGGGCTTTGGAGAGAACTACACAGCAAGAGAAGAGAGATGAACGATTTACAAAGAAGCACATCATCAGTCACATCGGTGGATATATCGATAGAAACTAGTCCAAATTAGCAACTGATACTCTTCATCATAACTGGGACGTATTTTTAAGTCATGTCAGAGAAAGATAATCTGCTTAAGTTGTTTTCATGCATTTTCCTCTGAATATACGTCACTTTTTGCAAACATTCTTCATTTTTATGATTGGTTGGCTGAAGGTCGCTCATGAGTTTGCACCCCTTGGGATGCTATTGTCGAGCTTTGCCTAAAATACAACAATACCATTCAATGAATGACATTTGAAAGCGCACAAAATGTAACATCTAACTGACCAATCACGAGCAAATACACGAGGTAGAGGATAGAGGCACAAATTAGCTGATTGCTGCAGTTTTAAGGTGTTATCGTGGTGTTGTGTTTGGGTTAATCTGCGCTGATTTAATGGATTTTTTCTACAGAAATGCATTATAAAAATCGTATTTTAACGAAGAAACGTGTAAAATGTGGGAAAAAATGGGCATTTCAGTGTGCTGACAAAATTCTGCCTTTCATTGAATTGAAATTCTGATGTCAATAGTAAATTTCAGAATTCGTTATAAAATGTCCATGATAGAAGAAAATGCTAAATAATTCAAATTTTTATAGTATATTCTCCGTCAATGATAAGAAGCGGTGTCAGATAAGTCTCGTAAACCGTCAATGCCCAGCTCTTGCTACGCCGGGACTCACGATGTCCCTTGAAGTTTCTCAGAAACGCTTAGTAATAACGGACGAAAAACCAAAACACCGATTGGCTACTCGAGAATTCTTTATTGTAACACCAACATATAGCCAACTTTAAAATTAAGCTTTAAACTAAGGTTTATGAACAAATATTACAATAATAAATCACAATAATACTTCTGACAGTTTTGGTATGACTTCTTTCTGAACAGCGACCGATGAGACGATGACTGGTGTATTGATGCCTGGGCGAAAATTGGGGAAGTTGGTTTTGAGCGAACAACCATGAATTGATCGTTCAATCTTCAACTACATTGACACTCCCCGTCACAAAATGGTCCATACCCTTTTTCCATCACGACCAATACACGTTGACTTGGATGCCATTGCGAGAACCTGAATCACACGGACAGAGCTGAAATGGATAACAAACAGAAAAGCCAACACACCACAGACATACCCACAGCACAATCACACTCATCGACGACGACCTGCGCCTCCAGATAAAGGTATCCTCTTGACACATCCTCTTGCAACACAATCGCCACTTGCTAGAATGACTCTTCCAGAAGGCATCGTGACCATGGCAGCATCTCATGATGCTCTTCGCACACCCTCTTATCTATTCACTACCAATTACCACTGCAATCGCTTGTCACTCATTCTGCCTCAGTTCTAGTAACGGTGACGTATGCAACCCTTGGTCATCCACAATCTAGCTCCCCGGTGGGTGGGACCGCAGCCAACAATTATCTCCGTATGCATTTCATTCTCAGCAATAGCCTCCCCGGTGTACATGACCCATCTGTTGTCTTCAACATCAACCAATTCATTCACGGATGTAGAAGACTAGAAACAACTTCAGAAGTAAGCACGACGAAATTTAACAAAATTATGCAAAACAACAAGATAAGAAAACAATAAGTGAACACAATGAATCCAAAACCATCAACTGATATGACACACCACACATATATACAAACAGTACACACAAAATCGCGGATCATGTCCCGATGGAATTCCTTTGAAGGACTGAAGGACTTACAGCAGTACGCCTACAGCCCTTCACAGGTTGACGATTGTAAGTTGTGGAATGTGCGGACACAAACAAGATTAACCAACAATTACAATAATTGGAACTCACACAATTATTTAACACAAACATATGTACAATCAACACATCAAAGTGGTGGATTCTGCCTTAGCGAACTACCCTTGAAGAACTGTAGGACTTGCAGCTGTACGCCTACATTCCTTCTCAGGTTGATGATCCAAGTGGAAGTCGTCCAGACACAAACAGAGTTACCAACAGCTAGATGACAGATGATGTCAATTCAGTATATACAATATGAACATATGTACCAAATCACACACCAAGCACATTGGACTGCTCATTGATGCGCTACCCTTTGAAGAATTGTAGGACTTACAGCAGTACGCCTACAACCCTTCTCAAATTGACGCTCTAGTTTGGAAAATCGTCGCAGAGTTCATTTACTAACTTCCCGCTATCAGCTGTATCCTCAAATCTGAACGGCAACACGCTCATGTCATTGTATCGTAGAATATAGATGACGGACAAACACACGACATATTTGATCAACCAAGCGTAGGCACAGAGTAATTTACACCAAAGATAATAACATTCGAATAGTAACTTGAAACTAGAAATGCATTTATTCATGCAAGTCAATTTAACAATTACTCTCTCGTTTACACTTGGCTTATCCTCACTAAACTGAGCAGTATCTTTCGTCTTTTCAAACGCACCAATACTATCATAGTCATTGCACAAGATACTTGAGTTGATGGGCGTCTGCTTCATTGTGGGTGACAACACCAACGACAACTGATTGATACCAGTTGATGAACTTAGCGGTGGATCAGAAGCTGTTGTGGTTCGGCTTTCAGATAGTTGTCTAATTGCAAGATTACCACCACTGCTGTCTTTCACTACTAGTTCGGGTTTAGCACTATCATCTGATGATAGGTGGGCTACACGCTGATCAATTACACTGACGGTCTCACAAGTATCCATACCTTCTGCAATTTCATCTGCATTCAATTCTACTTCACGTTGTAGTTTTACAGAACCTTTATTCAACTTAGCTGTAGTAGGCATTCCCCCCATTTCATCATGATCAACCAAAGACAAATCTGCACTATCATGATCATTATCACAAATATTCAATTTACCGGTCGACTTCATCATTTTCAAACTCTTTAATAACAGCAGTGGATGGTTTGGTTTCGTCCTCACAAATCCCTAATGATTTTATACCTTCACTCTGACTGGTAATACCTTGTAAACTTATGGGGTCAGAACTGGACTCTGAAACTGTAACTCTCTTCTGTGGCATACTATTCAACAATGGCTTACTAGTTGCAACTACAGGCTTCTTCACCGCGCTATTATCCTCACACAATTCGGAGTCAGACCTTGATTTCACACTTTGCTTATCACTAAACTTGCTCACTGGTTCACAGTTCACCTTTTTATGCACCTCTTCCAAACGTGTAAAACACAACCGTGTTTGTCTTGCATCTTGTAACTTATCTGTTGAGGATGTACCACGAAAGCTGTTACACTCACCAGGTTTATATGCATTATTAGACATCATGGAGCCTTCTCGATATCCACCTCTCTGAGGCCTATTCGTCATCAATGATTGCGTTTTTCCCTCAGACTGCTCTATTCTATGGGTGAGATTCAATATACTGGCAAACTTGCTCATAGATTGATTGACACTATTGTTTACCAGTTTCAGAATGTCATCGAACTTTGACTCGATACCCTCACCCTCCATACGGGAGCTTATCTTCACCCACTTCCTTTGCAGTCGAGTAGGTAGGCGTCTTGCTATTACTTCTAGTATAAAACTCGAGTTGAGGTCACTCATGCAATTCATCGAAATCAATGCATTCTTATAAATCAGCAAATTATCCAAAAACTCAGTGAGTGCCTGGGAGTCATCCTGCAATTGACCACCATTACCCTTAACAGCTTCGAATAATTTCCCTACAATCATCGGAGGTCTTCCAAACCTTTGACGTAGTGTGCTCACAGCCTCGTAGTAGCCCTCTTCTGGCTTCATAAACTTACAGCACTGTATAGCTCTTTAAGCATCTCCAGTGCAATACCTCATCAAATACATCAATTTCAATTCATCACTTAATAGAAAACTACCCAACATGATCTCAAACTATTTTACAAACTCTAAATAATCAGCCGGGTTTCCATCAAAACACTGTGGTTCTAATTTAGGGAGTTTGATGTTCCTATTATCCCTGAACGGCGAAACAGTAACATCAAACATGTCAGGTTTAACATGAGACACATCGTTACAATTAACAGACAAGTCACCATGACTTACTTTCCTGTTTGCATCCAAGGCGCTCTGTCCCTTCTTTGACCCAGGCATTGTTGAACTTCACCCAATTCCAAAAACGTTCCAGATATTGCTTGTTCAAAGAGGACTTGACCGGCACCAGGAAAGATGAACAGTGACTATCCAAACTGTCACCAACTGTCCGAATCCGTCAGAATCTGTTTCCACCGTCAGAAACTGTCAGCCACGTCCCGGAAACCGTCAATGCCCAGCTCTTGCTACGCCGGGACTCACGATGTCCCTTGAAGTTTCTCAGAAACGCTTAGTAATAACGGACGAAAAACCAAAACACCGATTGGCTACTCGAGAATTCTTTATTGTAACACCAACATATAGCCAACTTTAAAATTAAGCTTTAAACTAAGGTTTATGAACAAATATTACAATAATAAATCACAATAATACTTCTGACAGTTTTGGTATGACTTCTTTCTGAACAGCGACCGATGAGACGATGACTGGTGTATTGATGCCTGGGCGAAAATTGGGGAAGTTGGTTTTGAGCGAACAACCATGAATTGATCGTTCAATCTTCAACTACATTGACACTCCCCGTCCAAAATGGTCCATACCCTTTTTCCATCACGACCAATACACGTTGACTTGGATGCCATTGCGAGAACCTGAATCACACGGACAGAGCTGAAATGGATAACAAACAGAAAAGCCAACACACCACAGACATACCCACAGCACAATCACACTCATCGACGACGACCTGCGCCTCCAGATAAAGGTATCCTCTTGACACATCCTCTTGCAACACAATCGCCACTTGCTAGAATGACTCTTCCAGAAGGCATCGTGACCATGGCAGCATCTCATGATGCTCTTCGCACACCCTCTTATCTATTCACTACCAATTACCACTGCAATCGCTTGTCACTCATTCTGCCTCAGTTCTAGTAACGGTGACGTATGCAACCTTGGTCATCCACAATCTAGCTCCCCGGTGGGTGGGACCGCAGCCAACAATTATCTCCGTATGCATTTCATTCTCAGCAATAGCCTCCCCGGTGTACATGACCCATCTGTTGTCTTCAACATCAACCAATTCATTCACGGATGTAGAAGACTAGAAACAACTTCAGAAGTAAGCACGACGAAAATTTAACAAAATTATGCAAACAACAAGATAAGAAAACAACAAGTGAACACAATGAATCCAAAACCACCAACTGATATGACACACCACACATATATACAAACAGTACACAAAATCGCGGATCATGTCCCGATGGAATTCCTTTGAAGGACTGAAGGACTTACAGCAGTACGCCTACAGCCCTTCACAGGTTGACGATTGTAAGTTGTGGAATGTGCGGACACAAACAAGATTAACCAACAATTACAATAATTGGAACTCACACAATTATTTAACACAAACATATGTACAATCAACACATCAAAGTGGTGGATTCTGCCTTGGCGAACTACCCTTGAAGAACTGTAGGACTTGCAGCTGTACGCCTACATTCCTTCTCAGGTTGATTATCCAAGTGGAAGTCGTCCAGACACAAACAGAGTTACCAACAGCTAGATGACAGATGATGTCAATTCAGTATATACAATATGAACATATGTACCAAATCACACACCAAGCACATTGGACTGCTCATTGATGCGCTACCCTTTGAAGAATTGTAGGACTTACAGCAGTACGCCTACAACCCTTCTCAAATTGACGCTCTAGTTTGGAAAATCGTCGCAGAGTTCATTTACTAACTTCCCGCTATCAGCTGTATCCTCAAATCTGAACGGCAACACGCTCATGTCATTGTATCGTAGAATATAGATGACGGACAAACACACGACATATTTGATCAACCAAGCGTAGGCACAGAGTAATTTACACCAAAGATAATAACATTCGAATAGTAACTTGAAACTAGAAATGCATTTATTCATGCAAGTCAATTTAACAATTACTCTCTCGTTTACACTTGGCTTATCCTCACTAAACTGAGCAGTATCTTTCGTCTTTTCAAACGCACCAATACTATCATAGTCATTGCACAAGATACTTGAGTTGATGGGCGTCTGCTTCATTGTGGGTGACAACACCAACGACAACTGATTGATACCAGTTGATGAACTTAGCGGTGGATCAGAAGCTGTTGTGGTTCGGCTTTCAGATAGTTGTCTAATTGCAAGATTACCACCACTGCTGTCTTTCACTACTAGTTCGGGTTTAGCACTATCATCTGATGATAGGTGGGCTACACGCTGATCAATTACACTGACGGTCTCACAAGTATCCATACCTTCTGCAATTTCATCTGCATTCAATTCTACTTCACGTTGTAGTTTTACAGAACCTTTATTCAACTTAGCTGTAGTAGGCATTCCCCCCATTTCATCATGATCAACCAAAGACAAATCTGCACTATCATGATCATTATCACAAATATTCAATTTACCGGTCGACTTCATCATTTTCAAACTCTTTAATAACAGCAGTGGATGGTTTGGTTTCGTCCTCACAAATCCCTAATGATTTTATACCTTCACTCTGACTGGTAATACCTTGTAAACTTATGGGGTCAGAACTGGACTCTGAAACTGTAACTCTCTTCTGTGGCATACTATTCAACAATGGCTTACTAGTTGCAACTACAGGCTTCTTCACCGCGCTATTATCCTCACACAATTCGGAGTCAGACCTTGATTTCACACTTTGCTTATCACTAAACTTGCTCACTGGTTCACAGTTCACCTTTTTATGCACCTCTTCCAAACGTGTAAAACACAACCGTGTTTGTCTTGCATCTTGTAACTTATCTGTTGAGGATGTACCACGAAAGCTGTTACACTCACCAGGTTTATATGCATTATTAGACATCATGGAGCCTTCTCGATATCCACCTCTCTGAGGCCTATTCGTCATCAATGATTGCGTTTTTCCCTCAGACTGCTCTATTCTATGGGTGAGATTCAATATACTGGCAAACTTGCTCATAGATTGATTGACACTATTGTTTACCAGTTTCAGAATGTCATCGAACTTTGACTCGATACCCTCACCCTCCATACGGGAGCTTATCTTCACCCACTTCCTTTGCAGTCGAGTAGGTAGGCGTCTTGCTATTACTTCTAGTATAAAACTCGAGTTGAGGTCACTCATGCAATTCATCGAAATCAATGCATTCTTATAAATCAGCAAATTATCCAAAAACTCAGTGAGTGCCTGGGAGTCATCCTGCAATTGACCACCATTACCCTTAACAGCTTCGAATAATTTCCCTACAATCATCGGAGGTCTTCCAAACCTTTGACGTAGTGTGCTCACAGCCTCGTAGTAGCCCTCTTCTGGCTTCATAAACTTACAGCACTGTATAGCTCTTTAAGCATCTCCAGTGCAATACCTCATCAAATACATCAATTTCAATTCATCACTTAATAGAAAACTACCCAACATGATCTCAAACTATTTTACAAACTCTAAATAATCAGCCGGGTTTCCATCAAAACACTGTGGTTCTAATTTAGGGAGTTTGATGTTCCTATTATCCCTGAACGGCGAAACAGTAACATCAAACATGTCAGGTTTAACATGAGACACATCGTTACAATTAACAGACAAGTCACCATGACTTACTTTCCTGTTTGCATCCAAGGCGCTCTGTCCCTTCTTTGACCCAGGCATTGTTGAACTTCACCCAATTCCAAAAACGTTCCAGATATTGCTTGTTCAAAGAGGACTTGACCGGCACCAGGAAAGATGAACAGTGACTATCCAAACTGTCACCAACTGTCCGAATCCGTCAGAATCTGTTTCCACCGTCAGAAACTGTCAGCCACGTCCCGGAAACCGTCAATGCCCAGCTCTTGCTACGCCGGGACTCACGATGTCCCTTGAAGTTTCTCAGAAACGCTTAGTAATAACGGACGAAAAACCAAAACACCGATTGGCTACTCGAGAATTCTTTATTGTAACACCAACATATAGCCAACTTTAAAATTAAGCTTTAAACTAAGGTTTATGAACAAATATTACAATAATAAATCACAATAATACTTCTGACAGTTTTGGTATGACTTCTTTCTGAACAGCGACCGATGAGACGATGACTGGTGTATTGATGCCTGGGCGAAAATTGGGGAAGTTGGTTTTGAGCGAACAACCATGAATTGATCGTTCAATCTTCAACTACATTGACACTCCCCGTCACAAAATGGTCCATACCCTTTTTCCATCACGACCAATACACGTTGACTTGGATGCCATTGCGAGAACCTGAATCACACGGACAGAGCTGAAATGGATAACAAACAGAAAAGCCAACACACCACAGACATACCCACAGCACAATCACACTCATCGACGACGACCTGCGCCTCCAGATAAAGGTATCCTCTTGACACATCCTCTTGCAACACAATCGCCACTTGCTAGAATGACTCTTCCAGAAGGCATCGTGACCATGGCAGCATCTCATGATGCTCTTCGCACACCCTCTTATCTATTCACTACCAATTACCACTGCAATCGCTTGTCACTCATTCTGCCTCAGTTCTAGTAACGGTGACGTATGCAACCCTTGGTCATCCACAATCTAGCTCCCCGGTGGGTGGGACCGCAGCCAACAATTATCTCCGTATGCATTTCATTCTCAGCAATAGCCTCCCCGGTGTACATGACCCATCTGTTGTCTTCAACATCAACCAATTCATTCACGGATGTAGAAGACTAGAAACAACTTCAGAAGTAAGCACGACGAAAATTTAACAAAATTATGCAAAACAACAAGATAAGAAAACAACAAGTGAACACAATGAATCCAAAACCACCAACTGATATGACACACCACACATATATACAAACAGTACACACAAAATCGCGGATCATGTCCCGATGGAATTCCTTTGAAGGACTGAAGGACTTACAGCAGTACGCCTACAGCCCTTCACAGGTTGACGATTGTAAGTTGTGAAATGTGCGGACACAAACAAGATTAACCAACAATTACAATAATTGGAACTCACACAATTATTTAACACAAACATATGTACAATCAACACATCAAAGTGGTGGATTCTGCCTTGGCGAACTACCCTTGAAGAACTGTAGGACTTGCAGCTGTACGCCTACATTCCTTCTCAGGTTGATTATCCAAGTGGAAGTCGTCCAGACACAAACAGAGTTACCAACAGCTAGATGACAGATGATGTCAATTCAGTATATACAATATGAACATATGTACCAAATCACACACCAAGCACATTGGACTGCTCATTGATGCGCTACCCTTTGAAGAATTGTAGGACTTACAGCAGTACGCCTACAACCCTTCTCAAATTGACGCTCTAGTTTGGAAAATCGTCGCAGAGTTCATTTACTAACTTCCCGCTATCAGCTGTATCCTCAAATCTGAACGGCAACACGCTCATGTCATTGTATCGTAGAATATAGATGACGGACAAACACACGACATATTTGATCAACCAAGCGTAGGCACAGAGTAATTTACACCAAAGATAATAACATTCGAATAGTAACTTGAAACTAGAAATGCATTTATTCATGCAAGTCAATTTAACAATTACTCTCTCGTTTACACTTGGCTTATCCTCACTAAACTGAGCAGTATCTTTCGTCTTTTCAAACGCACCAATACTATCATAGTCATTGCACAAGATACTTGAGTTGATGGGCGTCTGCTTCATTGTGGGTGACAACACCAACGACAACTGATTGATACCAGTTGATGAACTTAGCGGTGGATCAGAAGCTGTTGTGGTTCGGCTTTCAGATAGTTGTCTAATTGCAAGATTACCACCACTGCTGTCTTTCACTACTAGTTCGGGTTTAGCACTATCATCTGATGATAGGTGGGCTACACGCTGATCAATTACACTGACGGTCTCACAAGTATCCATACCTTCTGCAATTTCATCTGCATTCAATTCTACTTCACGTTGTAGTTTTACAGAACCTTTATTCAACTTAGCTGTAGTAGGCATTCCCCCCATTTCATCATGATCAACCAAAGACAAATCTGCACTATCATGATCATTATCACAAATATTCAATTTACCGGTCGACTTCATCATTTTCAAACTCTTTAATAACAGCAGTGGATGGTTTGGTTTCGTCCTCACAAATCCCTAATGATTTTATACCTTCACTCTGACTGGTAATACCTTGTAAACTTATGGGGTCAGAACTGGACTCTGAAACTGTAACTCTCTTCTGTGGCATACTATTCAACAATGGCTTACTAGTTGCAACTACAGGCTTCTTCACCGCGCTATTATCCTCACACAATTCGGAGTCAGACCTTGATTTCACACTTTGCTTATCACTAAACTTGCTCACTGGTTCACAGTTCACCTTTTTATGCACCTCTTCCAAACGTGTAAAACACAACCGTGTTTGTCTTGCATCTTGTAACTTATCTGTTGAGGATGTACCACGAAAGCTGTTACACTCACCAGGTTTATATGCATTATTAGACATCATGGAGCCTTCTCGATATCCACCTCTCTGAGGCCTATTCGTCATCAATGATTGCGTTTTTCCCTCAGACTGCTCTATTCTATGGGTGAGATTCAATATACTGGCAAACTTGCTCATAGATTGATTGACACTATTGTTTACCAGTTTCAGAATGTCATCGAACTTTGACTCGATACCCTCACCCTCCATACGGGAGCTTATCTTCACCCACTTCCTTTGCAGTCGAGTAGGTAGGCGTCTTGCTATTACTTCTAGTATAAAACTCGAGTTGAGGTCACTCATGCAATTCATCGAAATCAATGCATTCTTATAAATCAGCAAATTATCCAAAAACTCAGTGAGTGCCTGGGAGTCATCCTGCAATTGACCACCATTACCCTTAACAGCTTCGAATAATTTCCCTACAATCATCGGAGGTCTTCCAAACCTTTGACGTAGTGTGCTCACAGCCTCGTAGTAGCCCTCTTCTGGCTTCATAAACTTACAGCACTGTATAGCTCTTTAAGCATCTCCAGTGCAATACCTCATCAAATACATCAATTTCAATTCATCACTTAATAGAAAACTACCCAACATGATCTCAAACTATTTTACAAACTCTAAATAATCAGCCGGGTTTCCATCAAAACACTGTGGTTCTAATTTAGGGAGTTTGATGTTCCTATTATCCCTGAACGGCGAAACAGTAACATCAAACATGTCAGGTTTAACATGAGACACATCGTTACAATTAACAGACAAGTCACCATGACTTACTTTCCTGTTTGCATCCAAGGCGCTCTGTCCCTTCTTTGACCCAGGCATTGTTGAACTTCACCCAATTCCAAAAACGTTCCAGATATTGCTTGTTCAAAGAGGACTTGACCGGCACCAGGAAAGATGAACAGTGACTATCCAAACTGTCACCAACTGTCCGAATCCGTCAGAATCTGTTTCCACCGTCAGAAACTGTCAGCCACGTCCCGGAAACCGTCAATGCCCAGCTCTTGCTACGCCGGGACTCACGATGTCCCTTGAAGTTTCTCAGAAACGCTTAGTAATAACGGACGAAAAACCAAAACACCGATTGGCTACTCGAGAATTCTTTATTGTAACACCAACATATAGCCAACTTTAAAATTAAGCTTTAAACTAAGGTTTATGAACAAATATTACAATAATAAATCACAATAATACTTCTGACAGTTTTGGTATGACTTCTTTCTGAACAGCGACCGATGAGACGATGACTGGTGCATTGATGACTGGGCGAAAATTGGGGAAGTTGGTTTTAAGCGAACAACCGTGAGGTTACATACAAAGGTCAAACTAGTAGGTCAGGGGTAGTCAGATTGTCAGAGCATAAAAATTTAGCTAAGGTAAGAATGGTTGACCCCGAGAAGATAAATAATTTAGAAAAAAGCTCAGCAATCGCAATGCATGCGTTAACACACAACCACACAATAGGGTGGGAGAGGGTTAAAATTCTAAAAAGTAATCTAGGTAGGTGGAGAGAGAGGTTGATTACTGAATCCTTGTTCATCGAGTCTACACCCAACACATGCAATAGGAATGACTCGTCACTCATACCTGAAATATGGAAAATACTATTACCAATCAAATCAAGTGAAAATCAAGAGAAAAACAATGGAACTATATAAATGAATTTAGGAAGTCGTGTGATTACCTTGATATGATTATGAGCAATAAATTGTGCTCGAAACGTCATCAGTAAACATTACTGTAAACACTGTGCGATTTATCAAAATAAAATCTTATCTATAATGGAATTATACTCTACCACAGTGCCCAAGTTTTATACTTATATCAATAATACATATGGTCTTCCTATAAGGAAGCTTATCAATAAACTCACACGACTTTGTCAAACAGAAGCAAGATTCACAAACCACCGGATTTTTAATAGTAGATGTTTAAAAAATCATATAATTCCAAAATATTTACGCATACGCACTCCAATTGCTTCAAGGAAAATATCATCAGCAGCTGAACATCTCAGTAGATTATGTCTAAGAGAAGAACTACATCGAGTTACTGTGAAACTAAATAATATACGAAATGAAATCGAAAAACTCAAACAGAAACTCAAATGTATGGTCAATGACAAAGATTATGTAATCGTTGTTGAAACATCCGAAAAAGCTAGAGAATCAGCCTTAAGAAAATCAAAAACCACACAAATCAAAAAATTCAACAAACTAATGGAAGAAAAGAACACAACAAATGAAATTGATGTCAACACTTCATCCTCTATCGACAGAACAAAGTGGGTGATCAACCTATCATCAAGAGAACTAAGCTCTAGTGAGATAAAAGTACTTGAGAAAGGACTTAATTTTAACGTAACAGTTAATAAATTAAAACCAAAGGACGTTATTCCTAACATAGAAGCAGCACTAGGTTCAATAGACAAGACAACAGCAGAAGAAGTTAGAGCACAATGTGCGTTAACCCTGAAAAATCAAAAGAAGGCAAGATCAAACTTAACAAAATCAGAAAGGGAAGCTTTAATTAGTTTAAAACAGGATAAAAACATTGTCATCGCAAAAGCGGACAAAGGAAACGCCACCGTAGTTCTGAATAAATCTGACAATATCAAGAAAGTCAGTGAACATATTGAAACGGGTCCATATGAGGAAATTAAGAAGCCTGTAGATACAACAATGAATAAGGTAAAGAAATCTACAGCGGAATTATTACGGAGAATGAAGCCGTCACTGGGTGAGTCTAAATGGTTTACTTTAATGCCTAAAACTAATAATACTAGTAGAATATATGGTACTATTAAAATACATAAACCAGGTTACCCCATAAGACCAATAGTAGATTTTAGAAATACCCCCACTTATGAATTATCAAAACACTTAGCTCTAATACTTTGTCCCATTAGAAATCGCTCAAACTCTAGACTAACTAATTCATATGAGATGAAAAGTAAGCTAAATGGCATTCAACTAGAAAATGATGAAAAAATGGTTAGTTTTGATATAACTAGTCTTTATACTAATATACCAGTTAATATGGCCTTAGAAGCAGTTAAAAAAGAATTAACTGAGGATCCGGAACTCAGTCATAGGACAAAGCTGTCCATTGAAGAAATTATTTTAGGGATTCAGTTATGCCTCACATCTACTATCTTTAAGTTCCAAGGCAAAATATATAGACAAACAGAAGGTGTAGCAATGGGATCACCAATATCCCCTATCGTAGCAGACATATTTATGGACAGCTGGGAAAATAGTGCCCTCAATACATTTAACCCTACTCCGAAAATATGGTGGAGATATGTGGATGACACTTTCACAGTGTTAAAAACAGAACACATCTCTAGCTTCTTGACACATATAAACTCACAAGTTGAGGGAATAAAATTCACATTTGAATCAGAAAATGAACAAGGAGAATTAGCTATGTTAGATTGTAAGATAAAAAGAATAGAAGAAGGCAAACTACACACTAGTGTTTATAGAAAACCAACGCATTCTAATAGATATTTAGACTTTAATTCGTCTCATCCGTTAACTGTTAAGGCAGGCTTAGTTAAATGTTTAACAAACCGAGCAGTGGCACTAAGTAGCACAAAAAAAGATCTAAATGATGAATTAAAACAGATAGAAGAAGCGTTGGTGTTGAATAACTATCCTATAAAATTCATTAGGAAGATCATTAAAGGCCAAAAACAAAATAAAAATAATTGTGAAACTAGTAATAATAACATAAATAAGAAAGAATATAAGTCATCCACAGTTATACCATATAAAGAGGGGACATCGGAGACACTACGTAGGATTCTGAATAAAATAGGAATTAGGGTGGCATTTAAACCTACAAACTCACTCAGGGACAGGCTCTGTAGATTAAAGGACCCAGTTGACCCAATTAGACAAAATAATATTATTTACAAAATACCATGCAATGACTGTGAGGTCAACTACATAGGTCAAACTAGTAGGTCAGGGGTAGTCAGATTGTCAGAGCATAAAAATTTAGCTAAGGTAAGAATGGTTGACCCCGAGAAGATAAATAATTTAGAAAAAAGCTCAGCAATCGCAATGCATGCGTTAACACACAACCACACAATAGGGTGGGAGAGGGTTAAAATTCTAAAAAGTAATCTAGGTAGGTGGAGAGAGAGGTTGATTACTGAATCCTTGTTCATCGAGTCTACACCCAACACATGCAATAGGAATGACTCGTCACTCATACCTGAAATATGGAAAATACTATTACCAATCAAATCAAGTGAAAATCAAGAGAAAAACAATGGAACTATATAAATGAATTTAGGAAGTCGTGTGATTACCTTGATATGATTATGAGCAATAAATTGTGCTCGAAACGTCATCAGTAAACATTACTGTAAACACTGTGCGATTTATCAAAATAAAATCTTATCTATAATGGAATTATACTCTACCACAGTGCCCAAGTTTTATACTTATATCAATAATACATATGGTCTTCCTATAAGGAAGCTTATCAATAAACTCACACGACTTTGTCAAACAGAAGCAAGATTCACAAACCACCGGATTTTTAATAGTAGATGTCTAAAAAATCATATAATTCCAAAATATTTACGCATACGCACTCCAATTGCTTCAAGGAAAATATCATCAGCAGCTGAACATCTCAGTAGATTATGTCTAAGAGAAGAACTACATCGAGTTACTGTGAAACTAAATAATATACGAAATGAAATCGAAAAACTCAAACAGAAACTCAAATGTATGGTCAATGACAAAGATTATGTAATCGTTGTTGAAACATCCGAAAAAGCTAGAGAATCAGCCTTAAGAAAATCAAAAACCACACAAATCAAAAAATTCAACAAACTAATGGAAGAAAAGAACACAACAAATGAAATTGATGTCAACACTTCATCCTCTATCGACAGAACAAAATGGGTGATCAACCTCTCATCAAGAGAACTAAGCTCTAGTGAGATAAAAGTACTTGAGAAAGGACTTAATTTTAACGTAACAGTTAATAGATTAAAACCAGAGGACGTTATTCCTAACATAGAAGCAGCACTAGGTTCAATAGACAAGACAACAGCAGAAGAAGTTAGAGCACAATGTGCGTTAACCCTGAAAAATCAAAAGAAGGCAAGATCAAACTTAACAAAATCAGAAAGGGAAGCTTTAATTAGTTTAAAACAGGATAAAAACATTGTCATCGCAAAAGCGGACAAAGGAAACGCCACCGTAGTTCTGAATAAATCTGACAATATCAAGAAAGTCAGTGAACATATTGAAACGGGTCCATATGAGGAAATTAAGAAGCCTGTAGATACAACAATGAATAAGGTAAAGAAATCTACAGCGGAATTATTACGGAGAATGAAGCCGTCACT
>CALYDD020000001.1:3917468-4092491 GCA_944472135.2 Trichobilharzia regenti
ACTTCTTGAATGTCCTTCTAAACTTGTTATGAATAACTACTTCCTTTTTGTGTTGTCTGCAACTGGGCAAATGACTATTAAAACACATTTTATCCAGTGTTCTGATAACACAATAAAAAATGTATGTTCTCATTTCATTATAATTTTCAGGATGTCTGTAATTGAAGACAAGCTTCGAAATAAACTTTGCACATAGTATACTGAAAAGTTTGTTCCTCTGGCTTTGAAAACTTAATCAATGATTATTGATTAAGAAGTCGAAATTAATTTTGTCTACTAAAAGTTAGTGTGCGTCGGTGATTTAGCGGTTAGAACGCTCGCCGACCATGCACATGGTCCGGAGTTCGATCCCCAGCTACCGACGCACTCCTTTACCTTTCTAAGCCGGGAATGATGCTGGTAAAGAGGAAAGGTTAGACATGAGGCTAGCAACCCCATCCTGTAAAAATAAACACTGCTACAGAAACTTCAGGCCACTAGCTTGAAGCCCTATGTTCCATTGGGGAACGTGAAAGAAAGAAAAAACACTTAAAGTTGGTGAAAGAGTGTGGGCTTTAACCGATTACCCTAAAATTATAGCTTTTTTCTGATTTCAAGATAACTTACACCATAATATTTCTTCCAACTTGTGAATGAATCCCACGCTGATAGTACTAGTAAATTTAGATTATTGAATGTACATCGTTACATTTCACTATAGGCATAAAAGTAATTCAAGGGATGACAGCTTCAGATGGAATTAAGAACTGTCTCGGTAAAGGCTGAACCACCGGTCTGAGAGTTTACTTGTATCACAATCACCAGGCTTCAATGGATGAGAAAACAATAATGTGGTTTATGGAAAACATAAGTGGATTTAAACAAGTAGGCATTCTGGTAAACAGTGAATAGTTGAAAATAATTTTCCCTGTAGGACATGTTACGTCATGAAAATGAAGTGAGTGTGGAAAACAACTTACAAACCTCGATGAAAAAAGAAAATTCTTTTATTTTCATAAATAAAATACAACGACAAGAACGTTTTTGTCTAACACAAGCTGATATGATTAACATCTTTTCAAACAAAAGAAAGACTTAAAATAATTTATTTCACCAAAATAAAACTGTTTTAACCACTTTATTATTATTTTGAATAAGACTGGAAGACAACTGGCAAGTGATAGTTTATTCGAAAATAAATATTTCAGGGGAAATTCAAAATTCTTACTTTCAGTAATTTAAAAATACAGCACTTGCCAGCCACTGGTGTACGCTGTATAATTAATCATTTACTAAATTCAATGTTAGTAAATAGAATAATTATAAAACTGTACTCAGACGTAACTATTAACTGTCAGTTTAGGTGGATATCATGTAATAGCTGATAAAATAGATATTCTAGACAACTGCATTGAAACGCAGAACGGTTAAAATGAATTAATGCTCCACTTTGCCACCACTGGTTAGCCTAAGAGGCTTTCGATTATTTTCAAGCTTCTTTCAAAAGTTTCTGATGCAAATAAATGTATTTCTCTAAAGTTATACAAATCTCTTACTTCCTGTTCTTTAGAAACGTTTAAGACATACACCTAAGCACGACCTGTTGAAACGTTTATCAAATACACTGCTGATCTCCCTTTGAGAATATGCTGTTCTAAGCCTGTGTGCAGCAATATTTCAAGTGTTTTTTGACTATATGAAAGATGTTTATAAGTCGGTCACTTTGCGGAAACAAACACAGCTACCTGCCGACTTGTGACTGTCAGCCGAATGATAGAGGGACTTCAACCAAGAATTAAAACTAGTTAATTATACTGACTACCATGTTCCAGAGGAGCCGTTTGGCTTGCTTCTGATTCCAATGATAAATCAGTTGCAAAAAATGCACCGCTTAATTGAAAATTGCCTGAATGACACATTTTCAAATTGTGTTGATAAACTTGTTTTCTCAAGACTTTCTCTAGGTCATGTTTGTGGACACAGTAAGCTCAGACATGGTGTGGAACTGTTCCTTAAGAAATTATCATTGACGTATGGTTTCAGTGACTGTTTTATTTATGATTGATCAAATGATTTATTCCACAAAACAAGAGATAAAATGAAGGTTTATTTGACATAATGAAGGGTTAAATATAAAATATTTTACTCCTTGATAAGTGAACTATGTTTTTGTCAAATATATACGCTAACTCTGAATTCTGTTCATTAAAAAGGGTGAGTACCCTTTGGTAAAAAGTCTGCTTTTGACTGAAAATGTTATGATCCAATGAAACCTTTCATATATGGATTGAAGTTTTAGTTGTGCATTCATTTTACTATGGAATATGACTCAGAATAAAGTGGGTAGTCGAGGTGTCAAGTTGAGGGACATGGTTGTTGGTATCGTTGTACAACTAATTATCTCAACTGTTAGATGGAAAGACACGTTAGGCAGTAACACCTTTTTGATCTTGTCTGTGCATGTTTTTAGTGCATGAGATTCGGACATCAGATGTTTTGAAGGATTAATCGGCTTAACTGTCGAACCTGTCAGAAATATTCCTTTCAATTAGCTAGAAACCTTAAAAGTTGACTTAGAGACTTAACAATAAAGTTTTATTAATTTTTATTTTCTTCGGTTCAAGTTGGAACACGAGGCCTTGCCAACACACCTTCACATACATTCATGTTCAAATGTTTGGTTGATTATTCCCATCCTAGAATAACACACAGTGTCTCTCATTTCCGAATAATTTGTCTCGGATAACACACCTGATTATGCCATGCAGATGGTAATTATTTACAGATTTCGTAATCGTCCAAAAGAATGTACAAATATACAGGTACACAAATAAATCTGTCAAACAGCCAGTCTTCATTAAAACGATAATCACTTTTCCTGTGCCTGAAAAGTTTCTTAACCACAATCTCTATAGGTTAGTAATAGGTGAATAAGTTTTGTTTCACATGATATAGAAAACTGTGTGATTTACTGGATGCAGTAAATATTTTAACAGTGTGATAAGTGAAAGTTATTTGAACTCAGGCATAAGCAGTCAGTGGGTGAAGAAAACCATACTATTCAATTTTGTCAAATATGAAATAAGGCAACTAAATTTTTCTCTTTTACTTATTTGATTATCGAGGTGCAGATAAAAATTTAAGCTAATGGTGTCTAGTCAAATAAATGTAATCTCATAAAACTTAATATGAATAAGAATATCACTTAAGAATACTACATGGTTTAAATCAAATGGAGGTTATTATTGTCAACGATTAATAGCAGTTGAAAAAAGTACCCAAAGGAAATAAGCATCTACCTCACTACTTTGAGTAGTGTGTTAGCATCACCAGTTGAATAACTTTTCTCAAAACCCTCAGAAGTCATGTAAAGTAGGTTATTATATATTGATTTGACTGAAAGTGTACGGGGAACAGTTTCAACTTTTTCTTTTATTCCTTTAAGTTCCCAGTGGAACATGGGGTTTCAAGCTAGAGGCTTGAAGTCTTGGTAGCGGTGGTGTTCATTTTTACAGGATGGGGTTGCCAGCTTCATGTCCAATCTTCCCTCTTTACCAGTCTTATTACTGGCTTGAAGGGGTAAAGGAGTGCGTTGGCCGGGAATCGAGACCCAGACCACATGCTTGGGCGTAAAGAATTCAACCACAGTCCCACCAACGCACAGTTTCAACTTTGACACTCAGTAATGTGAAATATTCATAATCGGATGTAATAAATACACTTTCCTTCCTATTTTGAACTTTATCGCGTTTTTCACCAAAATGTATTGTTTTAAATAGTCAATATTTCCTGCGCAAAAAATCACAAATTAACATATTTAATCTTTACCATAAATTCATAACCTTTGACCTATTTAATTTTTGGATGAATTTAAAAATGATAAAGTGTAAAAGCACATAAAAGATATTAGTTTATATGTTTTATACACACTATGACCTCAAACATCACAGAAAATGTCACCAACCACCTGCATACAGCAGAGAGTTCTTTAACAAAGAGATATAGTTATAGTAGTTACAACATAGTTTAATTTTTAAGTGAAGACGTGAAAGAATAATTTCTTAAACTGAGTAGTGCATACCACTTTTTATACAAAAGCGTATGTTAATGTTTGCATTGATTCAAATGAATCACTGATCAACCTACTGTAGATTAGTATTTTTGAATGCAAAAATAAAATAAAGTCTAGTAAATCCGAAAGAAAATTAATGTAAAATCAAACATTGCAAACTTGACTGGTAGAATTCAGTCTGCAGCAAACAAACGGCTAAACACATTTTAATTTAATTTTTTTTATTTTTTGATTACATCTTGATTCCACACTGTATTTTTGGAATTTTCAGAATGGATATCGGTAGTCCAAATTTTGCAGGCCGACCATAGATATCAGGTGTGCGTCGTTAGGGGATCGAACCTTGGACCATGTGCATTGTCGGCGAGAGTCCTAACCACTGTGCCACCGACTCATTTCACTAGTTTCTAAATAGCGGCCAATCAAAAGTATCCAATACAGTCCTACAGGAGGTCAATTGCAAACCCAAATAGCTCAGTGGTAACGTCTCTGATTGCAGCACTGGGTGACGCGGGTCTAAATCTCAGGAGGTGCATGAGTTCCTGCAGAGTTGGAGATACGACTTTCTGACGGATGCGTGCCTACTAGCATGAAACCTACGTCCAAGGCTTCCTGTCGACTGCCTTCAAACATTTAATCATGCAAAATCTTTTGAGTGTGATGCTTTAAATTAGACTTCCATAATTTCAGTAGCCATCAGTTATTCTGTGAGCACATTCGATTTTTGCTTTGTCATAATAACAATATCACTCCATTTTAAGTATTTTGAAGCATCCTTGTAGTTAAGATATTCAAACATGAATCAAATGGAGTTTACTGCAAATGGTGGCCGAAAGTTTGATTGGCAAAAACTGGGTACTAGAATAGAAATTCAGACGAGCCCCTGGAATTCACTGTTTAAATGGCGTTGGCAGATATTCATAAACCAGAACGAACTAAACTTACCTAGAAAAAGAATAAAGCTGACAAAAATGAAAAGCATGGTGCAAAAGAACTTAAAAAACAGTGCATTTATGAATAATTAAATATACGTGTGAAATAAAATTTCATAGTGTCCATATCTATTCATGCATTTCAGAGAGACAGAATTAGTAAATCCCACAGGACGATTAACGCCTTCTGAAGAAACACTGGAGAAAGAGAAAAATCACCATTGTGAAAATGAAAACATTACTAATACTGCTTTATCAGTAAGATTATCTTAACTCACTTCAACACTATTAAAACTGTTATTATAACTATTACTATTGATATTAGTCTGTTTGCAATTCTCCTTATATTCCCTAGTGACTAATTGTTTATCTAAGTGATGCAATTGAAGCGTAATGCCATTTATCTTAATTTTGATCTCTCATACTCTCTCTCCCCTTATCTATTTGAACATGACCTGGAAAATATTCGCACCTGTCTCTCTGCATGATTAATTCAATGTAGTTTGTTTACTTATCAGTCTTATATCTCCCAATGTAATTTCAAAAGTATATATATTCGTGTATGTAGAGTATTCAACTTATCAGTCTTATATCTCCCAATGTAATTTCAAAAGTATATATATCCGTGTATGTAGAGTATTCAGCTGACGAGTTCTACCGAAATTTGATGAATTCATTAAATCCTGCTTTATTAACCTTTATTGCTTGTTTTAAATTCGTATCGGGAAATAAATGTTTTCAATTCTTGAAGAAGCGTCTCCCAAAAAGCACTATCAATGCACTAAATGATCTAGTGAAATTGAAGTGCAGGATTGCTAAACACTCTGCACGACGAGATTTTTTGAAAGAATGTATCCAGAATAATATTTATCCTCGAACATTTTACAAATCCTTGCGTAAAGATCATCTGAGACCTACACGAGCGAATCTTTACCGTCTTGCTGAATCACATTTGTCTTCTGAAACAGATGAAATCAGTAATTTATGCCTATTGTCAAGCAAACTGATCAATGTACAAAATGACTTAAACTTCGTATGTTATATTAAATTCACTAAATATCTGCATGCCACATCAAAAAAGACAAAAGAATCAGAAGTAAAGAAACTGAAGAAGTCACTTTATCCGGAACCGCCAAATGAAATTTTCCCAGTGGATATATCTAATTATGTTCACAATTTATCTGATGTTTCCCTATCAAAAGAACAAGCAGAAATTCTGTCATTGGGATTCAAATTCTGTGTTCCCATGAAGAAGATAAAGCAAATCGATATCGAATGCCAATTCGAAAATCTTTATGATCAACTTATGGGGCTACATGCCACGTCCAGTGACAGCGAAAGCTGGTTGAAAGCAAAGATGGTTGATATCGCTCATCAATTTCGAGTCATGCCGACCAATCAAAAGTCGCATATCACCAAAGAACACTGGCGATCTTTAAACAAGCTTCGAAAAGACAAAAATCTTGTTATCCTACAAGCTGATAAAGGACAAAGTGTAGTGCTAATGAACAAGATAGATTATCTCGAAAAAATGCATCAAATTCTCGCCGATGAATCTAAATTCAAATTGGATAACCATGCAAAAGACCAAACGTTATCAACCGAAAGGAAAATTGTGCAGCATCTACGACAACTCTTCAAAAATAAATACATAGACGAAAACACATATAGAAATATCAAACCGATTGGGTCACAAATCCCAAAACTATACGGACGCGTAAAAATACACAAACCAGGAGCGCCGTTAAGACCCATACTCTCTATGATAAACTCGCCGTACCACAGACTAGCACAGTGGTTATGTGAACTGTTGCAGCCATTGTTGAAACGTTTCGGAACACATATAGTCTCTGATTCATTTCAATTTGTCAATCAAATTAAAGATTTCAATGTATCCGATAAGCATTTGGTCTCTTTCGATGTTACCTCCCTTTTCACAAATGTGCCAGTTGTTGAGACTATCGACTTCATATGTAAAGAAGCTGAAGACATACCCATTCCAACATCGGAATTGAGGAAATTACTACTTTTATGTACTAAAAATGTCCAATTCCAATTCAACGGGCGTCTGTTCCGTCAAGTTGATGGTGTCGCAATGGGAAGCCCTTTGGGACCACTTTTCGCCGACTTATTCTTGTCACGCCTAGAAACCGGTGCTTTGCAGCAGCACATACAAGAAACAAATGTATACCTAAGATATGTTGATGACATTTTTATTGTCTGTGAAAGCAGATCAAAAGCGGAAGACATGTTGATAAAATTCAATTCATGCCATCCAAATCTCAATTTCACAGTAGAACACGAGGAAAACGATACTATGAAATTCCTAGACGTTTTTCTAGCCAAAATGAATGATGGCACAATCGAAAGATCTATATTTAGAAAGTCTTCATGGACAGGACAGTACATGCATTTCAAGAGCTTTGTCCCAATCCAGTACAAAAAGAACCTAGTCAGAACACTGTTCAATAGAGCACGGAAAATTTGTTCTGACAGTACTATTGAACAGGAAATAAAATCTCTGAAGGATATTTTATCTAAGAATGGATATCCTGAGAAGTTCATTAATAAATACTCCAAAGAAACTACCCCCCGCAAAACAATTCAAACAGTTCCAAAGAAACCTGTTTATATCAATTTACCGTTCAAAGGAGATGACGTACAAGAAGTAGTGAAACGAAGACTCGACAAAGCCATCAAGAGAACTTATTATGCTGCAAAACTTGTTATCCTTAACACCACCAAGCGAGTGCTTCAACAATCTGGGAAAGACCAGTCGCCAATCCTCGACACTTCAAACTGCATATATCAATTTGAGTGTGTTTGTGGCAGCAAATACATAGGTCGTACGGAAAGGCGATTGTCTACTCGCATGATGGAGCATTTGCCAAAATGGTTGAAAACAGCTGAGTTCAAAGTGCCAAAATCCTCAATAACAAAACATCTTGTAGATTACGGACATGATATCGACGCAGTCAAGTCATTTACCATTGTCAGCAAACAAAGAAACAAGAAGATGCTTGCAATTGCAGAGGCTTGTGCAATTCGAATTTATAAACCAGCTCTCTGTATACAAAAGGAGATGGTCGTAACTCTTAATCTACCATGGTAATACGTTTTATTCTCTACTTGTTATTATTCTACCTCTTCTTCTTCTTACTATTATTGTTATTATTATTACCATTATTCTTGATTCATCTAAAACTATGCTTTATCAGTAAGATTATCTTAACTCACTTCAACACTATTAAAACTGTTATTATAACTATTACTATTGATATTAGTCTGTTTGCAATTCTCCTTATATTCCCTAGTGACTAATTGTTTATCTAAGTGATGCAATTGAAGCGTAATGCCATTTATCTTAATTTTGATCTCTCATACTCTCTCTCCCCTTATCTATTTGAACATGACCTGGAAAATATTCGCACCTGTCTCTCTGCATGATTAATTCAATGTAGTTTGTTTACTTATCAGTCTTATATCTCCCAATGTAATTTCAAAAGTATATATATCCGTGTATGTAGAGTATTCAGCTGACGAGTTCTACCGAAATTTGATGAATTCATTAAATCCTGCTTTATTAACCTTTATTGCTTGTTTTAAATTCGTATCGGGAAATAAATGTTTTCAATTCTTGAAGAAGCGTCTCCCAAAAAGCACTATCAATGCACTAAATGATCTAGTGAAATTGAAGTGCAGGATTGCTAAACACTCTGCACGACGAGATTTTTTGAAAGAATGTATCCAGAATAATATTTATCCTCGAACATTTTACAAATCCTTGCGTAAAGATCATCTGAGACCTACACGAGCGAATCTTTACCGTCTTGCTGAATCACATTTGTCTTCTGAAACAGATGAAATCAGTAATTTATGCCTATTGTCAAGCAAACTGATCAATGTACAAAATGACTTAAACTTCGTATGTTATATTAAATTCACTAAATATCTGCATGCCACATCAAAAAAGACAAAAGAATCAGAAGTAAAGAAACTGAAGAAGTCACTTTATCCGGAACCGCCAAATGAAATTTTCCCAGTGGATATATCTAATTATGTTCATAATTTATCTGATGTTTCCCTATCAAAAGAACAAGCAGAAATTCTGTCATTGGGATTCAAATTCTGTGTTCCCATGAAGAAGATAAAGCAAATCGATATCGAATGCCAATTCGAAAATCTTTATGATCAACTTATGGGGCTACATGCCACGTCCAGTGACAGCGAAAGCTGGTTGAAAGCAAAGATGGTTGATATCGCTCATCAATTTCGAGTCATGCCGACCAATCAAAAGTCGCATATCACCAAAGAACACTGGCGATCTTTAAACAAGCTTCGAAAAGACAAAAATCTTGTTATCCTACAAGCTGATAAAGGACAAAGTGTAGTGCTAATGAACAAGATAGATTATCTCGAAAAAATGCATCAAATTCTCGCCGATGAATCTAAATTCAAATTGGATAACCATGCAAAAGACCAAACGTTATCAACCGAAAGGAAAATTGTGCAGCATCTACGACAACTCTTCAAAAATAAATACATAGACGAAAACACATATAGAAATATCAAACCGATTGGGTCACAAATCCCAAAACTATACGGACGCGTAAAAATACACAAACCAGGAGCGCCGTTAAGACCCATACTCTCTATGATAAACTCGCCGTACCACAGACTAGCACAGTGGTTATGTGAACTGTTGCAGCCATTGTTGAAACGTTTCGGAACACATATAGTCTCTGATTCATTTCAATTTGTCAATCAAATTAAAGATTTCAATGTATCCGATAAGCATTTGGTCTCTTTCGATGTTACCTCCCTTTTCACAAATGTGCCAGTTGTTGAGACTATCGACTTCATATGTAAAGAAGCTGAAGACATACCCATTCCAACATCGGAATTGAGGAAATTACTACTTTTATGTACTAAAAATGTCCAATTCCAATTCAACGGGCGTCTGTTCCGTCAAGTTGATGGTGTCGCAATGGGAAGCCCTTTGGGACCACTTTTCGCCGACTTATTCTTGTCACGCCTAGAAACCGGTGCTTTGCAGCAGCACATACAAGAAACAAATGTATACCTAAGATATGTTGATGACATTTTTATTGTCTGTGAAAGCAGATCAAAAGCGGAAGACATGTTGATAAAATTCAATTCATGCCATCCAAATCTCAATTTCACAGTAGAACACGAGGAAAACGATACTATGAAATTCCTAGACGTTTTTCTAGCCAAAATGAATGATGGCACAATCGAAAGATCTATATTTAGAAAGTCTTCATGGACAGGACAGTACATGCATTTCAAGAGCTTTGTCCCAATCCAGTACAAAAAGAACCTAGTCAGAACACTGTTCAATAGAGCACGGAAAATTTGTTCTGACAGTACTATTGAACAGGAAATAAAATCTCTGAAGGATATTTTATCTAAGAATGGATATCCTGAGAAGTTCATTAATAAATACTCCAAAGAAACTACCCCCCGCAAAACAATTCAAACAGTTCCAAAGAAACCTGTTTATATCAATTTACCGTTCAAAGGAGATGACGTACAAGAAGTAGTGAAACGAAGACTCGACAAAGCCATCAAGAGAACTTATTATGCTGCAAAACTTGTTATCCTTAACACCACCAAGCGAGTGCTTCAACAATCTGGGAAAGACCAGTCGCCAATCCTCGACACTTCAAACTGCATATATCAATTTGAGTGTGTTTGTGGCAGCAAATACATAGGTCGTACGGAAAGGCGATTGTCTACTCGCATGATGGAGCATTTGCCAAAATGGTTGAAAACAGCTGAGTTCAAAGTGCCAAAATCCTCAATAACAAAACATCTTGTAGATTACGGACATGATATCGACGCAGTCAAGTCATTTACCATTGTCAGCAAACAAAGAAACAAGAAGATGCTTGCAATTGCAGAGGCTTGTGCAATTCGAATTTATAAACCAGCTCTCTGTATACAAAAGGAGATGGTCGTAACTCTTAATCTACCATGGTAATACGTTTTATTCTCTACTTGTTATTATTCTACCTCTTCTTCTTCTTACTATTATTGTTATTATTATTACCATTATTCTTGATTCATCTAAAACTATGCTTTATCAGTAAGATTATCTTAACTCACTTCAACACTATTAAAACTGTTATTATAACTATTACTATTGATATTAGTCTGTTTGCAATTCTCCTTATATTCCCTAGTGACTAATTGTTTATCTAAGTGATGCAATTGAAGCGTAATGCCATTTATCTTAATTTTGATCTCTCATACTCTCTCTCCCCTTATCTATTTGAACATGACCTGGAAAATATTCGCACCTGTCTCTCTGCATGATTAATTCAATGTAGTTTGTTTACTTATCAGTCTTATATCTCCCAATGTAATTTCAAAAGTATATATATCCGTGTATGTAGAGTATTCAGCTGACGAGTTCTACCGAAATTTGATGAATTCATTAAATCCTGCTTTATTAACCTTTATTGCTTGTTTTAAATTCGTATCGGGAAATAAATGTTTTCAATTCTTGAAGAAGCGTCTCCCAAAAAGCACTATCAATGCACTAAATGATCTAGTGAAATTGAAGTGCAGGATTGCTAAACACTCTGCACGACGAGATTTTTTGAAAGAATGTATCCAGAATAATATTTATCCTCGAACATTTTACAAATCCTTGCGTAAAGATCATCTGAGACCTACACGAGCGAATCTTTACCGTCTTGCTGAATCACATTTGTCTTCTGAAACAGATGAAATCAGTAATTTATGCCTATTGTCAAGCAAACTGATCAATGTACAAAATGACTTAAACTTCGTATGTTATATTAAATTCACTAAATATCTGCATGCCACATCAAAAAAGACAAAAGAATCAGAAGTAAAGAAACTGAAGAAGTCACTTTATCCGGAACCGCCAAATGAAATTTTCCCAGTGGATATATCTAATTATGTTCATAATTTATCTGATGTTTCCCTATCAAAAGAACAAGCAGAAATTCTGTCATTGGGATTCAAATTCTGTGTTCCCATGAAGAAGATAAAGCAAATCGATATCGAATGCCAATTCGAAAATCTTTATGATCAACTTATGGGGCTACATGCCACGTCCAGTGACAGCGAAAGCTGGTTGAAAGCAAAGATGGTTGATATCGCTCATCAATTTCGAGTCATGCCGACCAATCAAAAGTCGCATATCACCAAAGAACACTGGCGATCTTTAAACAAGCTTCGAAAAGACAAAAATCTTGTTATCCTACAAGCTGATAAAGGACAAAGTGTAGTGCTAATGAACAAGATAGATTATCTCGAAAAAATGCATCAAATTCTCGCCGATGAATCTAAATTCAAATTGGATAACCATGCAAAAGACCAAACGTTATCAACCGAAAGGAAAATTGTGCAGCATCTACGACAACTCTTCAAAAATAAATACATAGACGAAAACACATATAGAAATATCAAACCGATTGGGTCACAAATCCCAAAACTATACGGACGCGTAAAAATACACAAACCAGGAGCGCCGTTAAGACCCATACTCTCTATGATAAACTCGCCGTACCACAGACTAGCACAGTGGTTATGTGAACTGTTGCAGCCATTGTTGAAACGTTTCGGAACACATATAGTCTCTGATTCATTTCAATTTGTCAATCAAATTAAAGATTTCAATGTATCCGATAAGCATTTGGTCTCTTTCGATGTTACCTCCCTTTTCACAAATGTGCCAGTTGTTGAGACTATCGACTTCATATGTAAAGAAGCTGAAGACATACCCATTCCAACATCGGAATTGAGGAAATTACTACTTTTATGTACTAAAAATGTCCAATTCCAATTCAACGGGCGTCTGTTCCGTCAAGTTGATGGTGTCGCAATGGGAAGCCCTTTGGGACCACTTTTCGCCGACTTATTCTTGTCACGCCTAGAAACCGGTGCTTTGCAGCAGCACATACAAGAAACAAATGTATACCTAAGATATGTTGATGACATTTTTATTGTCTGTGAAAGCAGATCAAAAGCGGAAGACATGTTGATAAAATTCAATTCATGCCATCCAAATCTCAATTTCACAGTAGAACACGAGGAAAACGATACTATGAAATTCCTAGACGTTTTTCTAGCCAAAATGAATGATGGCACAATCGAAAGATCTATATTTAGAAAGTCTTCATGGACAGGACAGTACATGCATTTCAAGAGCTTTGTCCCAATCCAGTACAAAAAGAACCTAGTCAGAACACTGTTCAATAGAGCACGGAAAATTTGTTCTGACAGTACTATTGAACAGGAAATAAAATCTCTGAAGGATATTTTATCTAAGAATGGATATCCTGAGAAGTTCATTAATAAATACTCCAAAGAAACTACCCCCCGCAAAACAATTCAAACAGTTCCAAAGAAACCTGTTTATATCAATTTACCGTTCAAAGGAGATGACGTACAAGAAGTAGTGAAACGAAGACTCGACAAAGCCATCAAGAGAACTTATTATGCTGCAAAACTTGTTATCCTTAACACCACCAAGCGAGTGCTTCAACAATCTGGGAAAGACCAGTCGCCAATCCTCGACACTTCAAACTGCATATATCAATTTGAGTGTGTTTGTGGCAGCAAATACATAGGTCGTACGGAAAGGCGATTGTCTACTCGCATGATGGAGCATTTGCCAAAATGGTTGAAAACAGCTGAGTTCAAAGTGCCAAAATCCTCAATAACAAAACATCTTGTAGATTACGGACATGATATCGACGCAGTCAAGTCATTTACCATTGTCAGCAAACAAAGAAACAAGAAGATGCTTGCAATTGCAGAGGCTTGTGCAATTCGAATTTATAAACCAGCTCTCTGTATACAAAAGGAGATGGTCGTAACTCTTAATCTACCATGGTAATACGTTTTATTCTCTACTTGTTATTATTCTACCTCTTCTTCTTCTTACTATTATTGTTATTATTATTACCATTATTCTTGATTCATCTAAAACTATGCTTTATCAGTAAGATTATCTTAACTCACTTCAACACTATTAAAACTGTTATTATAACTATTACTATTGATATTAGTCTGTTTGCAATTCTCCTTATATTCCCTAGTGACTAATTGTTTATCTAAGTGATGCAATTGAAGCGTAATGCCATTTATCTTAATTTTGATCTCTCATACTCTCTCTCCCCTTATCTATTTGAACATGACCTGGAAAATATTCGCACCTGTCTCTCTGCATGATTAATTCAATGTAGTTTGTTTACTTATCAGTCTTATATCTCCCAATGTAATTTCAAAAGTATATATATTCGTGTATGTAGAGTATTCAACTTATCAGTCTTATATCTCCCAATGTAATTTCAAAAGTATATATATCCGTGTATGTAGAGTATTCAGCTGACGAGTTCTACCGAAATTTGATGAATTCATTAAATCCTGCTTTATTAACCTTTATTGCTTGTTTTAAATTCGTATCGGGAAATAAATGTTTTCAAAAAGTTAAATGCCTATTTCAGTTTACCAAAGTCATTCGATTACTAGAAAGAAAATTATGACGAACGACATAAACAAATCAACTCCTGAGAATACTAGTTTTTGCTGGTATTAAAAATTCAAAAATAAACTCAAAAGCTTATTGATGGCGATTGCAAACAACTGGTTAAAAATATGCATCAGCAGTTAAATGGTAGAATGGTAGTCAACAACGAACATGGTCTAAGTTCGAGACCCGGCCGACACACTCCTTAAACTCTCTCAGCAGCTAGTAAGAGAAAAATCGTGAGAAGGAAAGACTGAGAGTGAAGCCAGCAATCCCATTCCATAAAAAAGGGCACTACAGCTACTGAAAATTTCTAAGCTTAAACTTGAAGCCTTAAATTACACTTGGGAGGCAAATGAATGAATAACTGTTAGAAATCAATCTGTGTAGATTGACATTTTTTCCTTCCTTCTCCACCTCTTACTTAAGATTATGACTGAAATATTGTTTCAAGCTCCACTTATGAATGATACCGATTCGAGGAACATTTTCAGGTCAGAACCCGAATTCCAAGCATTATGGTGTTAAGGTTAAGGCTGCTAAGGTAAACACCTTTACTTGAATAACGTTCTTAGAAAAATAAAATGCATAAGCCTTCACAGGTAATATGAATCATATAACTAGTTAGTTTATATTTTGGATGTTTTTTTCTCAACACTGTTCACTGTCAAACTGTAACACTAATAGTGCAAATTTGTTTTCAGTAGCATCAACTGCTTAATGATTAAAGCAAGAACCAAGTTTATTAGTGGGAAGAATTGCATGAAGCTAAAGGATAATTAAATCTCTGTGATATAACCATCTGTCAAATTTGTCAAGTTATTTTTCAATGTGAAATTGCACCAGATTCTGTATGAAGAAAAATGTATGGAAAGTCTACTAAATGTTATCAATAAGATTGTCATTATTGCTTCACTAATGCACAGTAAATCTACAGCCGCCTAACAAGAGTCAATTTCGAGCAGTATTTCCACCTTAGCTATGTCATTTTTTTCCACGCCTTCTTTAACATATTAGGATACAGTTAAAACAGAAGACGAAATTTAAAAATTTACTTCATTTTGAAGATATATTTTTAGAAAATCCAGGAAATGAATATCGAAGCCAGTTATAAATGAGCAGTGGATTCAATTCAGAACTGCCATGATATGATTTTTAGTTGCTGACACGAAAGTTACCAGCAGTATATCTAAAGGAAACTTACTCGTAAGGCGTTTTTTAACTAGAGATACAAAACTGATTGCCAAATGATTTAGCTCATAATGGATAAAACCGTTAATTTTTAATAAAAGTGACTTTTTTCCTTCACGTTCCCCAATGGAACATAGGGCTTCAAGCTAGTGGCCTGAAGTTTCTGTAGCAGTGTTTATTTAACAGGATAGGATTGCTAGCCTCATGTCTAACCTTTCCTCTTTACCAGCATTATTACTGGCTAAGCGAGGTAAAGGAGTGCGTCGGTGGCCGGGAATCGAACCCCGGACCATGTGCATGGTCGGCGAGCGTCTAAGCCGCTGCACCACCGACGCACAATAAAAATGATCAGTATACAAAAACTATAACAAGTCGTGTGTATGTGAGTGTGTGTGAGAAACAGTGTTCAAAGTTTATTGTATACATGTTCTTCTTTGCCCATACTAGACTAGTAAAAGTGAAATCAGTAAACCGTCTGATTAACTGACAAGGTTTTCAGGTAACAAATTTACTATGTTTTGTACAGTACGACTTATGTGTTTTTTTAAAAAGGTTCATTATTTTTTTACCGTCCTCTTAATGTTCATAACAGTGAAGGTTACTTGCTAAAGGAAGTGTACATAAATACATGAAACTGATAGTGACTTTGACCCAACGAATGCGTGAGTTTATCACTAGATTATTAACAGTTTGGACAACATTTTTTTACGGCTCAGTACACAACAAAAAGTGTAATAATTCACTTTGTTTTCATAACTAAGCTATGCATTTGGTTTTGGTTTTGTCAAAGTTGGTTTATGATTCGTTCCAGGGTTTTAGTAAAATAAATATTATTTTGGATATCATTGTGCCAATAAATTAATTAATATTAGGTTTGTGTGTGTCTGTGATCAATTTCAAAGTAGATTTCAATGTAAAACTGAATGAATAAGATCCTGGTTGAAAAACGGTGTGCACTGGACAGTTGTCAGTACTTTGCTATTAAGTATTGTTTTGCAGGAATTTGGTTGAATACAGGTTTGACCACGAGTTAATACCAGTTGGAAACTAAGGAGTATGAAAAAGCTGTTTAGTTCTAGTTTGGATCACTTAAGCAGTGCGCATCCACCACCAATGTTCGAAAATGCAAGCTCCCACTTAAACGGCGAACTCTTAGAACATTCAGTCACTATGACCCCCTTCCGGTACCCCAGAAATTCCGACTCCTACCAATTAGTGATACATATAACACAACCGACCACTAATATCACAGACTGGTTAGTGTTCGTTAACATGACTTCGTGGACAAGGCTAGTAACGACTTCTCACTAGAACTCCCGGTAACTCCATATATATATCCAGTCGCTAGGAAATCTGTAGAAGTTCAATAATTAATAGTCTCTGTTAAACTCTTCTAATTCTGCGAAGTAACACATTAAATATGATGCCAATAAACTGCTATATAAACAATTAATACAGCAACAGTTTAAAAGAGACTGGGACTACCAGCTCAAATAGTTTAATAATTCATTGGCACACATCACAAAAAGAAAGAGAAGTCATGAGTGGGACTAGCAACCAAACCACAAAAAATCTACCATTTCGCTACAGGAGTTTCAAAACTCCGAAAAATATAAAAAACAAATTTATTCTCAGATTGCATTAGATAGACAAAATCAAGTGGAACAGTGAAAGCCTTCGAAAAGCTAATCAGACCATCCTTCTTTTTACAGTGAAAGCGAAAACAAAAATGTGGACGAGATGTGGAATGATGTGCAACCACCTTCTAAGTTGGCTGGCAAGGCTTCTCAGATATCAAAATAAATGAGAAGATACACTACATAAGTGGCAGCGATTTGTGGTAGAAGATGGAATGGAGATCCCCTACCCAAATAGTTAATTCAAGGGTCAACTCGAAATACTGGAGAGTTATAGTTTTCCAATACTACACCCCTACAAACATGGTAGACATGGAAAGAAGACAGTCCTGCAGACAGCCACAAAAAGTAATCGGAAGGAGCTCGGGTAGATGGTGACATTGAAATTCTGATGTGTGTGTAGCGTAGTGTGAATTTCAAACTGTGATAAAGGAAAAGATTTGTAGGTGTGTTTGGTGATTTTGATTTGGTCGTGTTCACCCAGAAACTGTAGGACGGAACTATGAGGGACACATTCACTGCAACCATCAGAGGAATATTGGAAACATAATGTTACATTTTGTAAAGGAGCACTGGAACACTCTGGAAGCAATACTGAAGGAAACCTGTATAGCCGCTTAATAACAAGATCCCTATCACAGTAAAGATCAGTACAGATGAAACCAATGAATTAAAGTGGGTAAACTCAATTATGAGAGAGGTTGTAGAAATCGAACGTCATGCCGATCACCTAAAAAGACCCTTGAAACGGCAACCCCTTGTAGTGTGTCTAGAAATACCATCACGAACAACAGAGTCGTGATTGAATGGAGCGTAAAATGTCAGGCAAATCTCTACCTCAACCTCACTGACTTTAAAAAAACCTTCGACAACGTTGATCGTAATGTAATTTCGAAACCATTTCGTTACTAAGGTGTGCCAGATATTTTTATCTACAGCATTCAACACCTGATAATCATGAAGACACATGTTAAGTGATTCAAAACAAAAAGTTGAGCAAAGCCTTTGAAATGAAGACAGGAGTAAGAGAATGATTTTTTCGTGTTATCAGTGACGACACTGCTGATTGTGGTGGACTGGATTATGCATCAGACTGTAAACAAGGAGAGAGAGGACAGGAATACGCTGGACCGATAATAAGACTCTAGACAATCTGAACTTCACGGGTGATTTATGTCTGATGTCATATAAATATGAAGACATACAGTCGAAAACAAACAAGTTGGCAGAAGAGACAGACATTAAATATGTGACTTCAAATGGAATCGTGGAGAGTCTTAGGGCCAACTGGAAAAGACTACAGAGAACAGAGTGAAGTGATGGTGTGCCGCTGAAGTTCTATGTCCACTCGGAATACATAGGAATAATATCTATATAATAAAAAGATAACTAATTACATACTGAAGTCTGCCTAAATATTCCTCTGAAGCTCTTAATGCTTATAGTGGAACTTAGCGATTTGTAGTTCAATATCATATCATGCATCAGACTGAAATGCCTATCAATAGAATTTTCAAAATTATGACTCGATTTATTTATTAACTTTGATGTCAACTTATTATATTAACGTATTGTATCATTATAATCGAGATAAGTTTACCGAAAAAATAGAAGACGGTTTACTCCCTAATAAAAACAGGGAATGTTTTTAATGAAACAAAGGGGAAAGGAGAAATTAGTCAAAAGGTAAACTAGCCTTTTCATCATGAAAAAAAAATGTTAGTAAACAACACTTGTAACATTTCACTGTAAAATTTCCATTTAGTCAACCGAAGATGTGTTTAGTAGTATTTTACATTATCTCTTTACCCTGATTCCTTTATTTTTGTTCAAATGCTTCAAAGTTACAAGATTTGATTAACATTTCTTCTTTGCTTTTTATCCTTTATGTGATTTAAATACACCAATGAACGGAACAATATATGTAGAAGCAAATAAACAAAAAGAGTAACAAACAAATGGGTTTATATATGTAAAGCAGACAAGTAAACAAAATCATCTAAAAGTTATCCTATTAAATCAGAGTAACACAGAAAACGAAAAAGAAAAACAACAGTTAATGAACAAGTCAATACAATATACATTCTAATTCATAGAGTAAGAAATACTAGCGTTTCATTAACGAACAAAGAAGGCGAAACAATAAGTGGAAATAAAAGCATTTCCTTGATTTTCTGACCGAAAGCAAAAAACTTAGAATTGAAATAATAGTCAATGTTGACGAAATATATCAATGAAAAAAAATGGAAAACTTATCCCAAGCTTATTTAACTGTCAAAATTTTATCACTGTGAAATCACTCCAGTAAGTGTTAAGGTTGGTCTTGTTATCACAATAATGCCAACAATTATAGTAATATTGCCAATATTGCCTGCATTGTTAATTAAGGAACTACGTATACGTGCCTACAAACTATTTCTCTGATGAACGAAAAAAGGATGGAAACTTCATTCTTATGTGAAGACATTTCCATAATTTTATGTAGCATTTAAGGCTTATGGACTATGAAAAAGACTTTCGATTTATTCCATATATATATATATATCCCATCAACAGTTTTTCAGTTCGTCTGTCTAGTTAATAAATAACCTACCTCAAAATTTTCTTCAAAATTAGTCCTAAAGCTTAATTTGCATATTAGTACAAAGATTAGCCATTTGGTGAAGAGGAAAGGCAAGCCATAATTAATCCTATGTCATAGATCTGCTTTTTTTGCCAATTTCCTTTTCATATTTACAAGTAATTTCACGTGCAGTCTCTCTGTGTGTGTGTGTGCTGATTGTATGTTCGAAAAGTCAATAAAGTAATAAAAAATAAGAAGACAATACAGTGTGATTGGCATTAAGGCAAAACTGATAATAGATCATCAGAGAACGATGTATACTAAATAAGCCGGTATAATATAAACTTACTATTAGCCCATCGATACTTTACCATGAGTTGCTGAATATATACACGAAGTACATTCTGCAGAATTAAATTCGTCAGTCTTTTATCTGAACTGACTACTTAACAAAGGTGTAAAAATGAAATACACGAACAGTTGTAAGAATTACTGAATTTCAAAAGATTGTAATAATCTGAACCAAAAGATGTATTAACAGGTTGCAAGTCAACAGAAAATTTGCGGAAAGATTAAGGATGTAATAACACGCTAATTTTACTCGATGTTTTTTAAATGAATTACCGTATGATTTTAGGTATGCTCAGATGAAGGTGAAAACAAACGATTATAATGAGATTTTTAAGAAATTACAAATTCAAGTGCTTTATTAAGATAGATTGGTTAATTCTGCTGACAGGATTCTTGATAAAATGTAGCTTCATTTTACCCAACGGAATTTGAATCTGATCAGTGACAGCAAATGTTAACAAAGAGTAAATCTGAAAGGGTAGACTATATATAGTACGAATTCAACACTACTACTAAATTGATGAGGCTATGAAAGCTATTTTTCAATCACCTAAATATCCCTAGGTGAAATTTTGTAAAATTATTAGAAAGACTTTAGTGTTCTACAAGGTCGCCCATTGGGTGCTTACTGGTGAAAAGTCCAAACTAGAACGAAATGGCTACCTAATACTCCTAGGTTTTCCAGTGGTTCTTTAGCCGATGTCAGCCCGTGATGGAATCCTGTAACCAATCAGGTCAAATCCCTGCAAAGCAACACGTGAAGATGAAAATGAATTCTAATCCTTCCTTCTTAGGAAAGCGAAATCTATATATTCTTTGTGGAAATTAAGTGTGTATACTCTGAATGCACCTGGGCTACGGAAATTGAGAACAATCATCTAAATAACCAACAAATTTTGTTTCTTGGTCATTGAAAGACAACCACGATGTTTCAGCAACAGTTTGTTTCTCATGTCCACATCAGATAAAGTTAAAGTTTGGTCCATATATCAGAAAATGATGCTGAATTGTTTCACGAATAAATTATCACGAAATAAAGAATGAACGTTTGTCATTTCAAATAAATTATTCTACTGTGGAGTTTTACCTTACTGTAGTGCTCAAATTTTGCACGTGTCGATATTCTTGATTAAAATGTTCCATTCAGTTGTTTGATCTATTTCTTGAGAAAGCAAAGGCATAATTTTTTGTTAATATGCTGATTCGAAAGCGCATATAAAGATGTATTACTACTTATTGTTTGAGACATCAAACATAACATCAGTGTGGCAAAACTACATTGCGTCTCTATACATCAGTGCTTTAGTTACTGAAGGCAATGATTCATCAATATTTTCACTAAAGGTGTGTAGTTTAGACATCAGATCATAGTGCTTGGTATCTCCTTAGTTTAGTGAGGAATTTCGTAACCACTGTCAAATTTAGATTACGAATATTTACGTCACGTTTAGGCTCCGTTTGAATTAAAGTGCAACTGTAGGCTACTTGAGCCACTACTACTCAAGACATTCTGCTCAGTGTATTTGTCATATCTGCTGAAAAGTCATCAAAATTCTTCCCGTGTAATTAAAAACAAATGAGTTATTGAAGAGATTCCCTCTATTCGTAACTTCACTTCAAGGTTGTACAGTTAATAAGAAAGCTTAAATATGCAATGTAGACCGACAACTGAGGCCAGTGATTATTGTAAGTTAGTAACAAAGCAAATCGAAGTACATGAGTAATTACTATGAAAAGTCTTACACAATCAAGATGGTTGACAAATAATTAGTTGAGTCCTGAATAACTGTTTGGAAATAGTTGATAAGTAACGACAGACAAAAAAATTGAAAATGAATTTCAGAAACATAAAACGGACTTTATAGGGCCTATTAAACGGCTATTAGGGAAAACAAATAAGGGACAAAAAAGAAAAAGAACAAATAGTTCTAAGATCATGTTAGTAAAAGAGACAAGATGAAGTGTTTCTGAACACAAAGTTCAGGTTCCCTCTAAGGTTTGCTACATGATGCTACATGAAGATGTGGGTGAAGTCTTTTCGAACAACTTGGTCGTACTTTATATACGACTATGCAAGAAGTCCCTGTTGGTGCTGTAGGAGCAGAAGTAAAAGTATACTCCATAATTGACCTGTTGACCTCTCTACGTTCTTCTTTCGACAACCATGTTCGTGGGCGCATCTAGACGATGTCCTACTAGTACGGGCTGTGTACCTATTTCTACAGGAGCAGGTGGATTGGTAAATACAAACTGAAGTTGCTTATAGTGAAACCTTGTCGTTGACTTTTTGGTGAATAAGAGGGTGTGTGGAGAAGGTGAGAGGTAAAGATGCAGGTAATAAGGTTCACGACAGGCGGCTTCGGAGAACCTCACTAATTGTATTTATCTTGAATTTCAGATTAACAGTTAGTTGTTTCTTCGGCACATCCAGGTTTTGTGGAGGAGTATCATTCTTTGTCTTTAGATGCTCATTGATGAAGGACTTTGGATATCAATTTTTGATTAGAGTTTTTCTGAAGGATTCCAATTTCTTATTATCTGCGTCTTAGGTGCATATACGGTAGATTCACGTTACGAGAGAGACAATGAAATTTCATTTTCTGCTCATCAGAACAATACTGTGATGGTTTGTCAACTGTTCATCACAATTCAGCTTATGTTAAACTGACGTTTGTAGGCTTCCACCTAACCGTCTTGTAAGCAGGCAACTGTGTCATTTCATAGGTTTGTGAGCTAATTATTGAGTCATGTTTCATTTTCAAAAGGACCTTTGTTCAATGCTTTTCACTTTTTCCAGTGTTGTATTTTTCACCAATCTAGTCTGAGAATTTACTGTCGTCATTGGAAATTCCTGTCATCTTTTGAACATAATCTGATCTATCTAGTAAAATTAGCCCACTACCTTTATCTTCTCTTAAGTCGTTTCATCAACAAAAAACATCTGACGTCTGATGTTTTTAATAAGTATAATTAGCTGACAAAAGTTATCAAGTGCTCATGGGTATCCCATTTCCTTCGCCTTCATCAACTTCTGTTATAAGCCAACGTTACTTAGACTTTCAGTCCGCCTTATTTTAGGCAGCTTTCTCTGTTCACCCCTTTCGAAGCTAAACATCATCAGTCTACTTTCATCCGTCACTTAAAATAGGGCTACAGAAATTCACTTCCTCTTAAAAAAATCTTGATGGCAGGTTATTGATTGTTTTCACATTTATTTTTATACTAAACAGGATACAGTGGCAAGAATTATTAGGGAAAATAGTACTCTAATGCTTGAGCAAATGTTTGTTTTATCTCCTTCCAAAATATAGGGGTAAGTCTTTCATCGAAAAGAGGAACGTTTAGAGGCTTCGTAGTTACTTATTTTCTACATTCATTCCGTCCGTAATTATACTTGTACGACCTAATGTATGATGAAAAGGAGCTGCCAATTTCCATGTATCATCTCTCACCAGTTGATACTCATCATCGTCAAGTTTGGAAGCTCGGAAAGTTGGAGCTAAATGGAAACAGGTGATGGGTGAACAGGAATACTGTAAAAGACTATCACAGTTATTGGATTTTCATAACTGAATTCTGCAGATACCCCCGGTATAATTTATGACTGGTTCAGTAAACATTAAAATCACTTACCAATGTAACTTAACTTAATTTTTTGTCAACAAAACTCTATCTATTTTAATAAGACCCCTCCAAAATACGAAAACCGGAGATTATGTAAAGGCAGACGGGTATAATTACCCTTCCGTATTCTTACGGACAGATTCAGCTACACAGTAAACACACGACGTTTTCGGGATCCAGCCTTTACTGCTCTAGAGCTAATGGCCATCTCTGAAGCAATAAGCTCATTAGAAATAGTCAAACAATTTCCTGACATCCTTAGAGTGAATTTTTTAGGTTCATCATGTTGACCATCTAGAGTTTAGTGAGGACTCACACATAAGTGTCAGAGTGTTTCTCAGAAACACAAGTCCATGTTCGGGATATCAGGAGTTCGGATAGTTAGGTGTGTTCTATATTTATTTATTGATTTGGTTTATTTCATATAACACACAGTAATACGGTATTAGTGGACGGAAGACTTTTCAGGACAATTGACTGCTCATAGTCATATCGTTATGTTCACATGACTTGGTAACTTGGTTCATTTAGCCTTATTCCTAGCTATTTTTATTGAGATTACAGCTTGATTCCACACCGTATTTTTGGTGCAGATATGGAATTTTCATCACGTGATATCAGTAGACCACATTTTGCAGGCCGACCATAGATATCAGGTGTGCGTCGGCGGAGGATCGAACTCCAGACCATGTGCATGATCGCCAAGAGTCCTAACTGCTGTGCCACCAACGCACATATCCGGTTAAAAGTGTTGCGTTGTTTCAGTTACGCATGCTTGGCGTTGATTATATGAACAAAGACTTGGTGAGTAATCTCTTTCCACACCTAACTCGAGACGTCACCGAATTATTACTGTGTGTTTTATCAAATAAACTTAACTAATGTGGAACAATATCCTATAATAGTGTCTGAATTCTAGTCTTGCAGTGAGCTGTGTTACTCAGATTGACTTAGTGTGACTTAGGGCTGAAATATCTGCTCTGCTCTTCAGTTTTAAAAATATTACAGAAGTCGAATAGCCTACCTATAGAAAATTATTGACATTGAGAGGAAAGCTAGATAGTGAATGTTATGTTTGATAGTGGATCTCACGAATAATTAGAATTCCATTGATACTGCCTACTTTCTGCATTGATTTATACTCCAGCGCACTGCCTAAGTTATATTCTTAGACTAGTGAAATAACAATATGGTACAGTTCAATAGCCGGTTCTAAGCCCATATAAAGAGTGAAAGTTGGACGTGAAGCTATGTCATTGAGGTGAGCTTTAAAAGCAAACGAGTAAATAAGCCTCCAAGGATGATATGGGGATAGTGTGGTGAAAATCGGCCCAGTCTCTACAGAAACTTAAAAGCACAGATAAATATTAAAAAACATACTTTCCGATAGCATTAGATAGACGAAATCAAGCGGGATAGTAGAAGCCTTCGGAAAGCTAATCAGACCATGCATCTTCTTACAATGAAAGCGAAAAAAAGAATGTGGACGCGATATAGAGTGTCCTAACTACCTTCGAAGTTGGCTCACAAGGCTTCTCGGATAACGATATAAACGAGAGGATAAAGTATGGAGGTAGCAAGAATTTGTGGTAGCAGACAGAATGGAAATCCACCACCCAACTAGTTAACTGGAGAGTCAACTATCTACTCTGTTCAATCACATGACAACCACGATTACACAGACGCAGTAGCTTCTGTGATTTCACCAACATCATAGTAATATCGAGATTTAACTCGAAATATTGGAGTTATAATTTGCCAATACTACGCTGCTGCAGAAAATGCAGTCTACGGGAAGAAGGCAGACTCTGCTGATAACCGCAAAGAGTAATCGGAATGAGCTCGGGTAGATGGTGACATTGAAATTCTTGTGTGTGTGCGTGTGTATTGTAGTGTGGATTTCAAACTGTGATAAAGGAGATTTGTAGGTGTGTTTGATGATTTTGATTTGGTCGTGTTCAACACCCGGAAACTGTTGGACGCAAATATGCGGGACAAATTCACTGCAACCATCAGATGGATATTGGAGACATAATTCAATATCACCAAGAAAATCAGTTTGGACAGCTAGGGGGAAAACATAAATACGTTGGGCCCATTAAAGGACTGAGGAATATCTGAATTTCGAGGCAGATTTATGTCTAATGTCATTTAAATTTGAAGAAATACGGACGAAAACCAACGAGTTGGCAGAAGAGGAAGGCATCAGTTACAGATCTTCTAGTGAATAAGGAGAAGAGAGAGGTCATGTACATGACAACTTTACAGGAATAAGAATCAGTCTCTATCAGCGGTAGAAATTTGAAGGAAATAACTTCCTACACTTATCTAGACTACATCGTTTCAACTACTACACCGTGTCAAGACGAGACAGGACCGGAAAATCAAGGGAATTTTTCGCTGGTCCGAGAGCAGTTTGAGAATGCACTGTATTCAGAACGAGGAGCAAGATCCAGATTTTCAGCACTAATGTAAAATGAATGCTTCCATATAATTTCGATGCCTGACGAGTTGTACAAATCATTCACAACAGACAGGCATCCACTTTCGCTTGATACTGGAATCCAGATGGCTTGTGTGAAAAGATAAGCAAAGAGGAATTCTGGGAATCAGTCAACCAAGAGCTTACAGACTAACAAATATTCAGAAAGGATACGAGCTAGGCTGATCATACGCTGAGGATACCGTTGAATGACATCACGCATCAGGCTGAATATGAAACGACTATTTGAGCGTCCAAGGGTGATATGGAGATAGTGTGAGGGGGAGATGAAAGCAACTTAGGAGAATTGCACAGAACGGGACAGAATGGAGATGCACTGTTGAAGCTCTGTGTTCCACTTGGAACAGAAGGGAGTATCAGTAATAATGAGTTAAGCGGTACATTACTACTAAATACCTTACCGCTTTTTGCAAAAATTTGTTCCTAGATGAGGACCATACAGTATGAGTATATACTAGACTGGTAGCTCACTTTAGTTTAACGGCTGTTCATCCAACATCTTGACAAAACAGGCACGAGCATTGATTCCAACCAGCAGTACTTATTTGGTCATAATGATATAAAAACCTGACTACCCCATAAAACAAACAGCTGGTGATTAGTAAAAGCAGGTCTTCTGTGTTCATTTTAACAAAGTTAACAAAGAGTTAAATATGATACATTTTATTTGATAAAATCACACGTTAATAGAACAGTGTCATGAAGTAAAGAACACTATAAAACCTAAAAATATTTGATTTGATAATAGATCATGGGGGTGTGATAATGAGATAAATCAATACAAATTAAACCAGGATTTTATTACTTAAGTCTTCAACGAAATCGCAAGAGCTATCAATTCACAATGACAACTATGCTGAAGGGTGTGGAAAGAATATGCGAATACTTACGATCCGCTGACGAAATAGTTAGCATCATTTTAGATAAAGGTTTAGTATGTCTCAATTCATATTGCATGCGCAGTAGTGCACAAGCCTAGAAGTAAAATACAGGTCATTTAATGCTACTCGGATTTAAGTGACCCTTGAGATAATATCAACTTTTTTTAAGACTCCTGTGATATATATTATTCCATCAAATCCAGAAAGATAGTCCTATATATGGTGTCCAGTTGAATGAACCATTACGTATACTGAAAGGTTATGGTAATCATTGATGCCGTTAAAAACATACAAGCTGTTTGTTGAAGTGTAGACAACCAGTGGTATCCTTCAGGGTTTCTCTGTCACCATTAATAATTAATTCCAATATCGATGTACTCGTGGGAGTAATTCTGGCCGACTCAGACGTCTCAGAGGTTGAATTGTTAGTATGGAATAATCCTCTTAACCTAAAGTGTGCTAATGGCATAGTCAATTTAGGTGAAGATGTTATCTTCGGAACGCTTTAGGTATATGATTTGCTTCTTGTCAAGTGTAAGATGATGCCTGAGGACATTTCCCATTGATTACTAGTTTAGAAATAGTTAGTGAAATGGTGAAACATGTTGACCACTTCACTTCTTCGGGATGTTACGTCACCTTAAATATAGTGATTCCTGGCAAAAATCTCAGCACAGGTACAAGAGACTCGGTATTAGCCAAACACCGTTATCTTCACTTTAGGTGAGATATCAAAGGATCCAGGTTAATTTACAACTTTGATTCCAAAGTTCTATGGTAGGAAAAAATTGGAGACTTCTGTCCATAAGTGCATTAGTTCAATTTATGTTGTTACGTTGAGGAGAATGGTCAGTAAGAACGGGGTTACATATAGTGTTAGGTAGAGAAAACAATCAGTGGGGTGGTGAAGCTAAATCAGTTAAGATGGCTAAACTATATGTGACGTATGCCAAGCCAATGTTTTCCTCAACCAGTGATATCAGTTGAAAAACGACTGAGTTTTATAGGTATGATTGATGGTTAGGCTAAAACCGTGGTGGTGTGATACAGACAATGTGTGCTAACGGAATGTTATTCTCACATGTTCCCACAATTCAATTCGGCACAACAACAGAACACTAAATATCTATTTGAACATTCTATTTGATTTTTGAGATAGAATACTTTCAACACAGTTCGATACTGCGTTAGCAACACAATAGTATGTATATTTAAACATTCTATTTCGTGTCGTTTGGTGTAAATCTAAATGACACGCTCAGTGATTGCTTAATGAATATAAGTTGTAGACATATAAACAGCGGTTTGATCAATGAAAAATATACCTTAGCTTCCGTCTCGTGCCTTCAGTTGTTACAAAACCTGACACCAATCCATGAAGTATTTGAATGTCAGTTTAAGCCACTTGGCTAGGTGTAGAGTGTATGGCTTGCTTCCTCAGGATACTAAGAGGCGATAACTGAAGTGTTTTGGTGCCATAGCTCAAATTCTTTCAGCTGTATTAGCTCCTTGAAATCGTCCAAATTCTGAAAATCCTCACTAGTCTTTATGCAACTACTAGTCCTGGGTGTTCTTATATATTGTTCATTTATTACATGCCAGACGTGTTATACGCAAGTGATTAACTTTAGACACATGAAAAGAAAGTCAGAGTCATATAGTCTTCTAATGACTAAGGGATCATAATCGGATGTCATCAATATTTTCAAAAAAACTATTTAGTAAACGTCATTTTTTTCATTGAGGAGAATATCAGCAAAATAAGTAGCATGTATGAGTGAGTCAAAATAAACACATTTTCTTATAATCCTATCTAGCTAGAGCAGGTAGTGTTGCTGTTTCACTGATATTCACCAACAGTACAATTTATCTCTCAGACTCTCAAAATAATTTAAACAACCTATCCTATAATGGTAACCGCCTTCACCACCTCAAGATAGCAGCAGCCACGCATCAGATATCTGAATCGAGTTAATTGAACGAGTTCAGTGCACAAAATTTTCTCAGTTCCAGTAAACACTCTTTTTACATCGAATTTCTAGACAACACTTGCACTAATAAAAACGGCTTCTGCCCTAGAAATGAAGTTGAAATCAGGACCCTATTTACTTACTTATTATCCGCTCGTAAAACCGAAGTTCAAAGACTAAGGACGATAGTCTAATAAAGAAACCATACACACACATTTCTTTGTCGTAATTACGCAACTATGTTTTTTTCTATTTATTTCCGCTTTCACTACTTTCTACTCATGTATATTTTATCAATGCACCTAAGCGGAATATATATATATATATACAAATATATCATTCATTTTTGTGTACTCACAAATATAAGAAAGTTTAGTTAACAACAGAGTTTATTCATCTAGTTCCCGTTTAAAAGTAGTACAGAAGTATAGGTAGTATAAATGTTATTACGTCACACTGTGATTATTTTAAGTGTGTATATACTGAATTTGTTTATCCGACAACTAATTTACTGTTTAACTGAGAAAGCACCAAAAATAAAATAAAATAAATAAACATATATACGTAAACAATATTAACACAAAAGAAGACATTTAGAATAATGTTGTTCCCCTCATCATCACATTTATTCTTAAATAAAATGTAAAGTCATGCTGTAACTTTGTCCATTATTATACAGCTAATTTTATCAGATAAGAATAAAAAGAGGAAAGTGGACTGTGAGAAGGAAAAAAAACTTAAAGCTGATCAATAAACGGATGAAATACGACGTAGGATGTACATATTATACTACACTACAACAACTACTGCTACTACTCAGTAATAATAATTCTTTTTTCTTTTGTCAACAATAATAAAAAAATGCTTTTCTCTTATTGCGTCATCGTGATTATGATTGTAAGTAATGCTTCATACAGTTGCGGTAGAGTAGAGGTAGGGTAATACTACTAATGCTATTACTAGAAGACTGCAGTATCTAAGTTAAAATAATATTGCTTACTCTCTTTTCTCTATAGACGTAAATACAACTAAGGTATGTTTGTTAGTCAATCAGTCAGTCATTAGGAATATAGTATGGTAAAGTTGAACAGACAAGGAACACTCCTCACTCATAACAACGTAGTAGTCGGTAATATTGAACATAAAGACGTGCACAAATGTAGAATATGAAGTTAATTAACAAAAAGAAAGAGGAAAAAAACAAACGAAAATAGAGATAGGAGAACTGATCCAGATAGAGTGAAAAATAATTACCTGTGTTATTTTGTTGTTTTGTTTTTTCACCAAATCAAATAAAAGCATTTTCTTAAAAAAAGAAACACACATTCAAGTCAGAATACTGAAGAAAAATGTAACACTAACAAAATAAAAACTAGTTTCGAGAATATATTTCTCTCAAATGAATATTAGTGAGGAATCATCAACATAGATCCTCGTATCAGTTCAGATATAACCATTGGGACGAAAATGAGAATGAAGATAGCATTTCACAATGTAAAGAAGAAATAGAATACAGCAGAATAAAAAAGTAACGATTTATGCATCAATATAAGGAATGATTATAATTCATCATAAATGAATATGTGATAACCGTGATGATAAAAGGACTGGTTGGAAAAAAGAAATTCAAGAAATTAGCAAAAACAGAAAAAAAGTGATATTATATTAATGCAAAAAAGAAAATTACAACAACAGGAATTACATCACTGAGTGTGATCACATAAACAGTTGTCTTTTACAACTACCATGCCACATAGCATAACCAAGACAAACTGAATTTAGACAATATTATTGTTTATAAGATATTATACTCCAAAAAAAAATCAAACATGAATAGTTTTACAATATTATTAAATAAAAACAAATAGTAAATAATACCTCAGTTTTTCAAATGAAAAAACCCATCAGTCAGCAGTTTCAATACACCGAAACAGTAGTCTGTAATGATGCAAGCAGTTGATTCGAAAAGATACAATGAATGCAAATTCGATTGGCACGTTCAGTTATCAGCTTTAATCAAATAGTACCATGTAATATATATCACAAGATCAGGACATGCTGTCATAAAACAATGATCTTGGTAATCAAAATCAAAAGTTGCTACGCTCTAGATGCTGCACCATCGAAATTTCCCACATGGGTACGACCATCTACACAGTCGTCTCCATCTTCAACTTCATGTCCATCACTGTCTCCTGGAGCTAGCTCGTCCAATGCTTCCAAAAATCGAAGAGAATCAGCGAAACCAAGACCTAATTCAGACCGCAGACATTGTGTGAAATATTCTGGAGCCCAAATACGTAAACCAGCTAGCTGAGATAATAGAACGCCATCGATACCGCCAGCTATTTGGGAAGGTACATGACCTAACCCGCGGAATTTCAACCAAGAAGCAACTTTACAGGTAGACCAATTACGAACCGATGGGCGAATGGCATGACGCCAAGCACTGGTGGCTAGAGGTCGGGATATAACACTGGGCTGCAGATGAACCATATTTTGAGTAGAAATCGTAGATAGTCCAGGATGACAGGAAAAAGGAATTCCGTCCTCACGTTTAGTACCTGGAGGAAAACCAAGGGAACCACGATTACTGGCGACAGGATTTGCGTTGAAATGATTCACCGTAACATCTGAGTTTGGTATTCCAGGCACCCCTGTGTCACCAGCAATTGCCAGGTGTCTTTTGCAATCAGTAGTAGAATGATGATGTGCAGCTGCAGCTTCTGCACGCCTCTTGGCTTCAGAATAACACTCCTTTACCTGGCTAATCAAAGCATCATAGCTAGCTTCCAGATCACGTTTGCCATTGAAATCAATAGGATGCTGGGCGATGAGGCGAGATAACCAGCCAGTTAATTTGAATTTCGGTTGTAATACAACAGGGATAATAGGTTTTGCATATGTATTAGTATCAAAACTAGAAAAATACTCCACTTCCAGTCGACAGCCAGGACTTAATCGGAAGGAATCACTCATAAATGCAATCATCACCGAAGCTTGTTCAACAGACTCCATCCATTGAGCATCATTTACTGCATTACTACCACACATACTGAGTCCGGTTGCCGAAGCATCAGCAGATGATATTATTTCAGGACAGAAAGGAATACTGTTTAGCAGTATACCAGCGTCTCTTAAACGATCAGCTATGCGGTTAACAGCAATGCGATTAGATGGGGCAAAACACAGTAATACTGGGCCACATTCCATAGGTTCGCTTTTCAAACTTTTAGAAATAGGATTGTTTAGTTGCCAACTAACAGATTCCATTGCACGCGAAAGGGCTTTACACGACTGTAAAGATGTAGCATGAGTTGTCATGATTTCACTTAACCAGTTGTTCAACTGTGTTTGTAATACTCCTGTACAGACAGATGGATCAAAAACAGTATTCCATAGAATACGTACTGCCTCCTCTGCCTCTCTAATAGAAACAGGACTAGAATTGGGAAGTAAAGCAGTTTCAATTAATTCCTTGAGTAGGCTTAAACATGTCATTCCATGTTCTGTACTCTGATTATTCCCTGCTGAAATTAAATTTCCCCCAACAGATGAGGATAATAAACTAGCTTTGATAGGATCATGAACCGACAGAGCAGCCACAGCAGACAGCAGTTCAAGTACTTGAAATCCATGACATCTTCTTTTCTCAGAAACACGGGCAGAAGTAACGTATCCAAATAATATACGTAGCAAATCTATGCCACCTGTCGATGTATCAGTGATCAAATGAATTTCGGATTCATTAACAATATGTGCTAAACAAAGTGTAGAAACACAACGTAGAAATTCTTCTTCACGTTGAGCTAAGTGTAATAATGCCTGTCGAACTGATTCTGAGGCGAAATAATGTATATTACCAGGAACACGAGCTATATTGTGAATAATGGACAGACTAGCTTTAATAAGGTAGTAGACATTCTTACTGCTTAAATTCTCCAAATAAGGTTGATGGCCAATATTTAAATTGAGTAAGTTTGGTAAACCAGCAGTAGCTAAAGCAGTAGCGAATTCCGGCCAGATATCAGAAAAATTCCATGTTGTATTATAAAAGTAAAATGATGAGAACCAAATATCATCATTTTTAAACACCCCCATATTATTTAATTTCTTCATCATTTTCGATGCAAATGCTGGATAATCACAATTGGTTAAATGTTGAGCTAATTCGATTCGACATGAATGACAGTCGAAATACGCTCGACTCAGTTGTTTACCCGTTTCATACATTGATCGTAGATCTGACATATCTTCTAAACTTCGAAATACTTCCATAATTTGATCAACGAAATTTCTTGCCTCTTCTAGTGTAAAACCTTTACGACATTGTGGTATTTCCATTGGACGTTTAGATATTGGTTCTGGATGATCCATTATTGTGAGTTGAAAAAATTATTGTTCACATGCAAAAGATACTTTTATGATGAATTTTTGCACAAGAACCAATTAAATAACGAACAGAAGAATAATTAGATCTTGATATATAAATGTATCTTTAGTGTGTGTGAATTTGAACACTTGCTAGAGATAACTATTGATGACTTAAAACTCTCTGCGGCCTCTCTTGAGATTTTACGGTTGACTTGAATTAATAAGCTCGTTAAATGAATGTCTTTATGGGTATAGATAATATAGATATGTGTGTATTTACTGATCAGTAGGAGTGATTGGATTTTGTGTCAGCTAAAAATAATTAAAAAGAAAAAGAAAACAGTAACCTAAATATTTACGTCAGATTATTAAAGCCCAGACGATGATTTTCGAAAAAATTAAGTATTTTTATTAGCAGTTAGGCTGCCAAGACACAGTCTATGCATTCTACTTACATGAAGAGCTGAAACAAGAATTATGAGGAAGGATTACAACGTATGTTAGCAAGAGTTAAGAGGTATAAGCAAGTTGTGTTCTGTCAACCATAAAATGAATGCATTTACTTTGAATTTGAATTTCACGCTATTCTAATAAGAAATATAAGATTTTCCTGAGAGCAACAACTTGTTTAACAGACGTGCTGAATACATTTGTAAATCCGAAGTTAGTTGCGTTATCACTATATTGTCAGAATAATGTTAGAGATAGCTGAAATAAGGCATGCTACCAAACTATGTAATCTCTAACATTTAGTCTGAGCCTTGCAGAGAAGTGTAGTTTACCTGCCTGCAAAAGATTTTAAAATCTTACGAAGCAATGGCACAAAATCCTTTACAGTAACACGGATATGTTTATCCATCATCTTTCCTCTTTCACAGTCGAAACGCAGAAACCTGAGGAAACGAAAAAATAAAATATACATGCTTTTATAGTAAGAATACTGAGGAATCTATGCGTCAGGCTTGACACTCTTAGAACTGACGTAGGGAAAAACAAAACGAATTATTACTCAGGTCTAGAATTAAAATACAAGTTATGTTAGGCTATTGAATATAATAATGCTGATCAAATGTCAGAAATACAAAAAACAGGATGGACACGAGATTAACTGATAAATAATCAGGAAAAAAAATTAAAAAGACTTTCTGCGAACATCAGTTGAATATCAAAGCAATTATGTACGAGAAGTTATTTTATGGCCATTCCAAAACACAATTACTTAAACTTTCTTACTCTGGTATACTACATTAGTAATTGTTCAATCGAATAAATACAAATCAGGACCATTTACCTTCCTTTATAATACGAATGTTACTAAGCAATTCCAATCCTGTGTATAACTTAAACCTTTAGATGTGATGGTCGTTATATCAAGATGGGGTGATAAGACTGAGAGATGTTCAACTTTCACGTCGAAATGGCTTATCCTAAAAACGAGTTAGTGAAATCAATTAATTTTTAAAATGGTCGTTTGAGGTGTAGTAAAGCATATATATATATATATATATATATATATATATATATATATATATATATATATATATATGAGAGATTAATAACGACAGCTATTGTGTATTTAAATCCAGGAGAATAAAATAAACAGACTGAAAACGCTTAGCAGAGAATTTGAATTATTCCATTTATCTAAAGGGAAATCATCTCTGTATGTCCAGTAATAACGTACTAATATTGAAAAATTTAGCCACTGAAATACACACCACTACGTAGATAATTGTAACTCCATTTATATCGTTTATTCAACTAGGCATTATGCAACACTTTTAGTAATAATTAATAGAAGGTATATATATATATATATATATATATATGCGTGCAGTATCACGCACTCTACAAATACTGCCGAATATTTTCTCTATAAATCACTCACATGAAATGTAAATAATTTTTTTCAATTACTTTAACTTTCAAAATCACACTGCATATATGCAGTCCTATTTAAATGTCTATAGCATGTAAGCGCTATTTAAACTGTAATGATTGTAAGGTACGTTCTACTATGTGGTCTTTGCGTCCGAATCTAGAATACAGTCTTTATGGAGAACAGCAACAGAGAAATATTATTTAACTTAACATTTATGCGATAAAAGTTACAATGATTTAAAGAAAAATCAGTGCCATGGAGAATCAATTTTGCTACGTCTACATATGCATTTTATAAAAACATACGAATAAAACAATAAACCACCATCATCAACAATAACAGCAGCAATGACAACAACCACAAGCAGAAGAAGAGAAGAAAAGCCTGTATATTATTTTTATTCTCAGCCAATTTCATTTGTTGGACATACACACGTATAGAATGATTACAATATGCACTATACATATGTATATTGTACACAGTCTAGGGAGAATTAGTTTAAGAAAAGGAAATAATGAAATCAATATTCAATAAATTATTGATTTGTTTACACTCTACTTCATTACTGATATGTGCTGGTTAAGATGAATTTCTGAGTAAAATGAATACAGTTGAGTGATATTTGGGCAATTTTGCATATATTCAAATCCTTTTAATCGAATTCGCACTGCATACAGTGGTCTTCGGTTATACTCCTATCCCCTCTATATGTATACAAAAAAGAAAAAGACGATGTGCTCAGAAACAGTGAGTAATCCACACAGGACTGATATAAACATCTAATGAGTACTGTCTAACAAGTACGTTTTATTGAGAACATTGTACTATGGAAATGAAATGAAATGCAACTGCTAGACCAATATTAATATTAGTTGTAAGACTATCTATAAAAGGGTTAGAAAAAAATAATAAAATAAAAATGAAAGTCGATCCTAGAGGGAATATGAAATAATACAATCAAATATCCCGAAAAAGGATATGCAGTACGAAAACATACAGGAGTAATTAGGAAATTATTTGTTTAGTTTCAGATATAAAAAAAGACGTCTATTAACGGTCTTCAAGGATGATAACTTCTCATCAATAATAGGAGAATTACATACGTATTGAGGTAGAATCGACAGTAGACATGTTACATTTTAAGTTATCCTACAAGAATGTAGAAAACAAAAGGTGACGGGAAAGAATATTTTTAAGGAATATTAATAATGAAGACAAATTTTATAGAACAGCTAAAACTGTCCTTGTAAAATTTGGTATTTTGAAAAATTAACTGTTGTTATAATAACTGCTGACATAAAAAGACATCGGTCAAGAAGTACTGCTTAGGTGTTGTGTTATCCCTTACTTCTGGTGCTCAGAAGTAAATTTATCTATAACATAAATGTGACTATTTTTCACAAAGATATTTTCAGTACCAATGAGTATGCAATTACAAAGGTAGTATGCTTCACATTCATTTGTATGATAATACGAATTTCATCGCATTTGCCATACATTATATATATATATATATATATATATATATATATATATATATATATAAACTAATCGTACATAGTTGACTGAGAAAATCTCATAATGAAAACAATTCGTTAGTTCATTTTCACGAATTTTTATTTTTTCTACTTGAACTACCGAAGCACAACTGATTTCAAAAGAATACGTCACAAGCAAATATTATGTATAGGAGCGTTGGAAAACAGTAAGCAGTATGAAACTTCTTTGCCCTAGAGTGGATCTACGAACTGACACAGAATGAAGCTCAAAACCATAGTAGTATAGAGTGTAACCGAATACAAAAGTAGCACCTGTTACCTTATAAACTACTCAGATAAACAATGTTATAGTTCTAAAAAATGATAGAAAAAAGGCTGAGGATAAAAATTCAAACGACCGAATGAACCACCTCTAGACAGGAACAAAATGAAGACTACGAAACCTAAGAGACAATGAAGAATGATTTTGCAGGTAATGGGAGTATTAAGAGCGTTGGAATTGAGTGAATGAGGAAAAAAAGGCCTGTTATAAATAAGTGCCCCGCCACCTACAACACGTCCAGCAATACCAACAACGGAAGCAGAACTACCAGTGAACACTGACCCCCCGACGAAATCAGAAGTCCTGAATGCAATCAAGATGCTTAAAGCTGGGAAAACACCGGGACCAGATGGAATCCCAGCAGAGGCTTTGAAAATAGACCCAGAGACAACAGCGGACTTGATGACACCACTGCTGGAGAAGGTGTGGAAAGAGGGCAAAGTACCCGAGGATTGGAAGAACAGTTACTTATTCAAACTTCCAAAGAAAGGAGACTTAAGTCAATGTAAAAACTGGCGTGGAATTATGCTTCTGTCCATTCCAAGCAAGATACTAAGTCGCATCATCCTGGAGAGAATCAAACAAGCCCTAGATGAAAAACTTCGTCCGGAACAGGCTGGATTCAGGAGAAACAAATCATGTATTGATCAAATCGCCACTCTACGGATCATCATTGAACAAAGCTTGGAATGGCAGTCACCTCTCTATCTCAACTTCATCGACTTTGAAAAGGCCTTCGACAGCGTCGATCGAGAGGTCATTTGGAAACTACTTCGCTACTACGGGGTCCCATCGACAATTATACACCTCATCCAACAGTTATACGACAATGCTGCATGCCAAGTAATCCACAACGGGAAACTTACGGAAGCCTTCGAAGTGAGGACGGGAGTGAGGCAAGGCTGTCTACTATCACCAATGATCTTCCTGATTGCAATTGATTGGATAATGCGACAGACAACGGCAACCAACGAGGGAACAGGCATAAAATGGACTGACACAAAAGACTTGGAGGATCTGGATTTCGCCGATGATATATGTCTGATTTCCCATAAACTGGAAGATATGCAAGTGAAAAGTAACAAGTTGGCAGAAGAAGCATCAAAGATAGGACTTCACGTGAACATAGATAAAACAGAGATAATGAAGATTCCTAGCCAACATCAACAACACCAACAGACCACAATAAGCATAAATGGGAAGAACCTGAAAGAAACAACCTCCTTCACCTACCTGGGAAGCATCGTCTCAACTACAGGCGGAACTGACGAGGACATCAAAGCCAGAATCGGAAAAGCAAGACAAGCTTTCATTACTCTCAAATCTGTGTGGAGGTCAACAGCAATCAGCATCAAAAATAAGATCCGGATTTTCAACTCCAATGTGAAGTCAGTGCTACTATACGGATCAGAGACTTGGCGAGTCATAAAGAGCATCTCAAACAAACTTCAAACCTTCATTAACAACTGTCTCCGCTCAATACTCAAGATCAGATGGCCAGAAAAGATCAGCAACAGGGATCTCTGGGAGCGAACCAATCAGGAACCGATTGTGAAACAAATAGGCAGAAAGAAATGGAGATGGATTGGCCATACGCTGAGGAAACCATCAAGTGACATCACTAGACAAGCCCTCGAGTGGAACCCGAAAGGGAGGCGGCGAGTTGGTCGTCCAAGGGTGACTTGGAGGAGGTCATGCGAGGAGGAGATGAAAGCATGTGGACAGACCTGGAGCAGGGTGAAAAAGTTGTCAGAAAACCGAAGTCAATGGAGGTGCGCAGCTGAAGCCCTATGTTCCTCTAGGAACTAAAGGATACAATAATAATAATAACACATTAGTTGCTAAAAGAAAGATGTATACGAAATGTGTGGAAACAAGTAATATTTGTTATTTAGAAGTGTGAAGTGGAGTTGTAACTCCTTTCTTAATACTGTTTATATCAGTAAATCAAATCACTTCGAAAGTGTATCAGTATAAATTTGTAACTGCTTTTCCAGTGGACCTTAATCTATACAGTCTAATACCAAAAGCAACATGATATGCAAATTAATATAGAAATGTTAATCGTGACCTGATAGCAAACATATGCATATGTATATAGTAATAAAACAAAAGGGATAGTCTTATTAAAACATACATAAAACACTTTTATGACATCCCAGAAATGACAAGAAAGTATTCAGCACATTAAATTTCGAGTAATAAGCATCACAGGTAAACATGTGACAAATTTCACGAAAAAACAGATCCATACACACATGCCTAGAGCTGATAAATGCAAATCACCGAAGAAAACACTAAAAAAGCTACGTGGTGTAGGCTATGAATGCATAATTTATTCATGGGTATCCCTAAAAACTAAATTAATTAGCGAAGGGTAATGGTCAATGTACACCAGACAGGCTGACAGAAATTTCGTAAATTTAGTTACGGCTGTAAATTTAAACATGGAAACAATAACAACGATTGCACAAAAGTATGACATCGTTTTCATCTAACTGGATACTTTCAGCTCCATACAGCCTAAATAAGTATTCACTCGAAATATTAACATTAACAAACGCATATTCGTTGTATTTCAGCTGTTCAAGGACTAAATAAGCGAAGTCTCACTATCGACATCTCTTCATCATATGACAATAGGATAAATACAATAACTCTTGCGAGATAGTGTTAAGTATGAGATACTATGATACCTTACTGAAAATGCGATCTACTTTTTGGAGAGCTTAAACGTTGGTAAATATTACTGTGGGTTGAAAATATGCGTGTGTCAGATAAAACTATGCAGGATTTAATATACACACAAATTTAAGGTCATAATGAATAAAGCTGTAGTAATCAGTGTGGCCTGTTAAACACGATAGAATAAGTAAAGCAGCATCGTTGTGAATCGAAGATATGTTACGCATACCAAAGCATTGGCTTCTTCAACTGGTAATGCGGTCATATCAAAATGTAGCACCAACTTATCGAACTACTTCATTCAGTCTAAAACACATAGAGAGGACGTGTAATTTGCCTGACTACGGATGTCACAAATCAATGGTTAGCAGTATCTTACTTACCTAGCTCATCCGCGTAGATATATTTACTAATTACCATCACTATATGCTCTTATGTATTCACTGTTGCATTATTCCACAGTTTTGTATACTAATTTAAAATTTACTTATTTGAACTGATACCGGTTTCTTAAAAACTTCAGCGATTCCGAAAATGAAGTGTTAAGCTATATTATTTCTACTTATAAAAAAAGGCAGTGACGTTGTCTAGCTCTTAATTATTGTAGCCTAATGAACCAATTCAGTCAACTTTGTTTAACACGAACTGATATACGAAGCACATAGAAAGTTACTATTTGTACAGTCAATATAATAAAACAGAGATGATTATGAATTTAATTCAGGAACCACGTAGAATGTGATATATATATATAAAGTTTGACAATGGAGACATACAAATTTCAATAATACTATAATCATTTACATCGATAGATAAATGTCTTGATTGCAATCTGGGATTCAGATATCCTTATCATACAATTAACAATAAGTTGATTAGTGAACTATCGAAAAGTTGGACACAAAAAAATATCATCTGCACCAGTACAGCAGTAGTTCAGATAGCAGAAACGGGTGAGTAAATAGAACAAATCTCGATGGTCTAATCAGGTTTTAGGAGGGTCAGCATCACAGCAATAGTATTGAAAACAGGAATATAATCATTAATCATAGGATTATTCCACTGAATACTTTATGACGATGAATAATTTATAATTCATAGCAAATTTAGTAGTTACTACTATTCTTTTTCTTAAAGTAGAAGAAATATATAAGCAGTGATAGGCAAAGATTGAAATCATATGAGCGAAATGGGTAGTTATAAATTTTATATCACGTGACTCGTCTATGCAGTGGCGTAATGACTACTTTATACTAAGGCGTTCACAAGATCTTTCCTAAGCACCTTCGACTTTAACTGTTAGTCTCACATTGGAAATTCTGCTGGGACAAACTAGTGAAAGATTCAGGGGATAACGAATCTTCAATACATAATCAACACATACAAAGAAAAGGTTATAAATGAACTTAAAATCCTAAATATGACATATATTGTCTTTCCATGTATATGTATATATATATATATATATATATATATATATATATATATATATATATATATATATATTAGACGGCAATGAGTGACCTGAGATGTGATACAACAATAAACACTTCCTTCCTACGAAGCAAAGAAGGGAATACGCTAAACAATGCATTGAATTTCAGTACAAGAAGAAGAATAATAAAAGGCAGTAGTAGACATATGTGAAAAGAATTTTCACACTAAGAGGATTATTGTCAACTGAGAAAACATAAAAGGTTTACGTTATGTTATGTTGTCAGCGTGTAAAAATCCTGACAAACTTTCCAGTTCTATCCCCATTAAACAGCTATGTAGTGAAAACTCAGAAAATTTTGAGGCAGAAAAATAATAATAGTAACAGTAATATTCATCATCCTAGTAATATTCATAATAATAGGAAGAACAGGGGATAGATGACTGGGGAAGAATAAGTTGTTAGCTGTAGAAATTTTAACTGGTAGATGTAGTTATTAGAAATAACCAATGAAAATCAATGGGATGAAAAGTAAAAACGGCAATATACAGGCTAAAAATGATCGATCGATCAATTCGCCCGAAAAACTTAATCAATAATTGTTAGTTAGCTTTGGCTAGTTTAGCTGACCAGTAAATAGAAAATCAAAGTAAGATTAATTTGGCAAAACTCTGAAAATTCTGTAAGCATAATTCCAGTGTCACACACAAGACAAACGAAAGAAATGGCTTGAAGAATGGAGAAAAAAAAGGAAGGTATAGTATTTCAGCCTATAGACTTATGCATGCATGCATCTGTTTATATTTCTAGACCAGAATACAATGCATTTAAGAAGAAAGTAAATGGTAATTTTTTGGGTTGGATAAGGATAAAAATAGAAAACATTTTACAATAAAAGTTCAGTTTTATATGAACACTGATCTTCTGTTTTCCTAATCAAGCTTGTGCGTAAGTAAGACAATACCTTGCTTACCTACCCTAGCAACAAATGGATAGATGTATGTGTTCTTCGTATTCATTGCATCACAAAATAAATTATATACACGATTTTCAAGCATGAAGGTTATTCAGTATTTCAAATAAATGTTAACAGACTAGAATGTGAAGTTTTGCCAATAGGAAAAGTAATGTGCTTTTTTATAACAAATCAGTATTTAATACAAAGTAGGTAGAACACAAAAACGAAAAATAAAATTTTCAGGCTAATGAAAAAAGTAATTTTGAAGTTTACTGAATCTAGAATTTCTAAGACAATTTATTAAATAATTAAACCGATATTTTCTGTATATTTCTTTCATTAAAGTACCTTGGCAACAGGTATTTTAGCTGTCGTATTGTTTACAAAAACTATAACATTTGTGTATTTAAATCAAACGACTATGTGCAGAAAAAAATAGCGATTAACCCGAAATAGAAACAGAAGTATTTTCAATACACTATTGCTTTAATTGCCTTTTTTTTGTTGTTACGTAGCATCTTTCTTCCCATATCCATATTAGGTTGATTAGTTTGTTTTAGAGTTAAATTTTCGATGTCTAAACTGTAACCGATGCTGCCTTTCAGTTTGTTGACTTGTTAACTGTTCAGTACGCTTAAATTTCATTTCATGAGAAGATTTAATATTTCTCTCCAATCTTATCCCTTCGGCTTAATATAACAGTTCTTGTGATTATTACTGAAAGGAAAATACTGCTTCAACAGCACATCTGCATTTTATTCCGTTCTCCGAAGGTCTATTTAGCCTAACCTACGATGATCCACAAGTCCTCACCTCCTCCTCACACGGCCTTCTCCATATCACTTTCAGAAGCACGCCAAACTCGTCGTTTCGCATTCGGCTTCCACACGAGCAATGCTCTGGCGTGCGGTGTCTTATCGGTCCAACGTATTCATGTCTTCGCGCTACAGATGCACAGTCTGACGCTCAATCCAGTCCACTACAATCATTAATATCATCAGTTATGAAAGGAAGATAGCCTTGTCTTGCTCCTGTATTCCCTTCAAAGGCTTCCCACAGTTTTTCGTTGTGAATTACTGGAAATGTACAATGATCATTATTAGGTGTTGAATAATGAGCAGATGAAAATTCGGGGCATACCGTAGTGTTGAACTAGCTTCCAAAATTCATCGCAGTTAACATTATCGAAGGTCATTTTAAAGTCGATCAGGTTGAGGTACAGAGTAACTTCTATTCTATGCTCTGTCCGCTGCTGCTGCTGATGGTGATGATGATGAGTAGAGCTGCAATTCCATCAGCAAATGATCCACTTTCCCTAAATCTGGCTTGTTCTGGGCTAAGTCCTGCATCCAGTGCATCTTTTTGTCTCTCTACTTCTTGTGATACGGTGTTCTTATTTCACGTAATCAACTGAGAAAATCTACAGAAATCCACTCTTTTATACGGTTTTTTTCAAATATTTATTAGTCCACAAATTTGTATACTGAAATAAAAATGCTTGCGAACACCATTTATTGCAAATCAGTCAATTTCCCCTTGTACAATTTCGACACAGTGCTGTCAAAATAACTCTTTTCCTTTAAAAAAAAATTGTTTACTTACCTCCAGTATAAGTGACTTTATTCGAAACCAAAACATCGGCCTGTAATGGAGTCATTTGTAGATAATGTGAATCGGGATTTTTCTAGTTTGGAAACAAAACAAAAAACTAAGTCACTTTATACAATAAATGATATATTATCAGGACACGTCAATCGTAGGGGGGGGGTCAGTTATCAGCAAACCTGATATGCATAACACATTAGACCTTAAACCTTACAAACATATGGGGCGCTGGAGATACTGAGTTAGTTGGATACATTCTTTATTTATCGATTAAAGGAAAACTGATGAACAATACTTTTTTTCAAATACTTGCCAGATATTTTGATATAGGCTGTGAAATATTCAAAAAGAGTTAGACTTATAACTGACTGTTCAACATTACAATGAAATGCATTACTTACAGTGAACTCGGTATGTAAAACTGGACCCATTGCTTCATAGACAACTTGATCTACTAATGGATATGTTTGACAAAGATACTAAAAAAATGTATAAAAGAAAAGCGTATTGTTTTATTATTACTACTACTAGTTGATTGAATATCAACAGCTTAATACACAGAGCTATAGTTCGTTGGTTTTGGTACCCGCCTATTATTACTGAGAAAAAATATAATCTCCAACTTATTGATGTGATTAGCGCGATAGAAATAGCATTATACATGAAATGTATTATAAGCTACGCTTTATGTTGGATAGAGCATACAGGCACAGAATTTTATAATTCACAGCTAAACCTTTTAAGAAAACAATTTTCGTCCAGTTTAGAAATTATTTCTTATTCTTTGCGTAAAATATTTGCAGATGCATTCAGCAAACGAACAGATTTTAACATGACAATATTACTCAGATGAATTTCAATGCTAAGTTAGCCCATGTTTAAGAGACTAAAAAACAGAGAAGTCAAAAAGGTTTTCTTTAAATGAGCAATTGTTCAATAGGTTTTTTTGATCTTTACAACTTTAAATGTCGAATTTCTTAACTGCAGAAATATATAGCCTCGCATATTTGTGGACACTATAGATAATACTGAAACAGACTGGTTCAACGTTATCCCTTAAGTACAAATGTTTGTCTATAGACTATTAGACAACACAACAGAGCGAAGATAGGAAATTAACAGGAAAGAAGGTAAAACAAAATAAGAGAGGAGATTAAGGGAGGAAACAACAACTAGTAAATCCAGGGGGATAGATGTTTCAAATTTGCTTTTCAAGTTGGTTTTTTTTTGAGCTAATCAGATATGGCTTACAGTTAGTCGTCATTTGCATAACTTTATCTAAGCCAATCAGCATTAAGAATGGTGGTTGAATCTTTATGGATATCAGAATTTACACAGAGGCATACACTAATTAAAAGTATAAGTGAAAATGCAAAAGAAACATACACTACCAATGATTTGTCTTACCTCCAAAGCCAAACTGGCCTGTCTTTGACTATCTGGGAATTCAAGATTACCCATGGCATATAAAAGACTTGATACAGCGCCCATCTACAAAATGAATGAATAAGGAAGAGTTCAAATATTACAAAGGTTTACTGGATAAAAAAGTGTGACAATTTTAGAAGACAGAAAGATTGAGCGAAGAAATATTTACTTTTCAATTCCTTTGACAATTTTGTTCGCAATGTCAATAAAGATTTGAACAAAATGTAAGACTAATGAATGCATATAAATATACCTGTGCCTACCCTAAAAAAATTTAATCAATTCAGGATATAACATGCACACATATAATCGCCTTATCACATAAAAACCGACGGAGAAATAAAATCATGCGGTTTTGCCAAATTGACTGAAGTAAACCAATTTTCACTTCTGCTTTCCTCATAAAAGAAGTTTATGATTGTGGGTCAACCCCGATAAACAGTGCACCGACCTAATTATGCGACTTTTTTTTTACTCAGTTTACAATGTTTTCTAATCTTCATTTAAGCAGTGCTCAGCACTCTGCCTTTCCGTACGTTTCCAAAAGATGTGTTGTTCGTACACTACTAGCTGAAAACAAATCTCTAACTTTTGAACAAAGCAAGAACTACAGTTTTAGCAGAATAAAGTGGTACCATCTTTTATTTCGTTGCCTTCTCGTCAGCTGCTTACATGGCAAAGACATTATTAAATATATCTACAACAACAATTTTAACATACTTGCACAGAGTTAAGTTTAAACAAAAATCAATCGATCAATATACGCATACACTAAAAATATATACATATATAAATATGCAATATTAACCACTATTCCGAACAATAATAATCAAACACAATGGAAACTTTTAGCATTTCACATTCGGAGGGGTGAAATTATCCAGTTACCAGGGCAAAGAAAGGCTGATAACCGCTTCTTTCTGGACGCATAAATCAGGTTTCAGGCGCTTGATGGAAATGGCTTCAGCAAACTTAAGGAGAATTGAGCTATTTTGCTTATTGATAATTTTGAACGACTTTTCGACGTCCACCTCATGACCCGTGTCGAGAAGATGCCTGGTGATGGCACTGTTTAAAGCATTTGTTCCCTTTAGACGTAAGCTTTTTGGTACATGTTCAGAAAATCGTAGATATGCCCTTCTTTCTGTCCTTCCAATGTAACTGCTCCCGCAGATACATGTAAATTTGTATACACAGTTGGAGGTAACATGAGAAGGATATCTATCGATTTTTGATTGCACCAAAGAGCAAGTTGTTCGATAGACGGGAACGAGCTTAGCTGCAGGATACGCTATGGCTAGTGATGTACTCAGCCTTCTGTTGATCATCGCTGCAATATTTTCACCTTTATAATCAAGCTGAAGGTAGACTGGCTTTTTTTCCACTGTGATTTGTTTTACATTTGTGACTTCAGATCTTCCATACTTGTTGATGAACCTTTGAGGATACCCATTTCTCTTCAATATATTTTCAAAGAACTCAAACTCCTCCTCTAGTTTCTCTTTAGAGCATATTCTCCTCGCTCTATAGTACAAAGTTTTGACTAGACCACGTTTAAAGCTATGTGGACAAAAGCTATTAAAATGCAAGTATTGTCCTTTCCATATGGGCTTTCGATAAATTGACTTTTGAAGACTACCGTCTTCTAGGCGTTCCATGGCTATGTCGAGGAAGTGAAACTTTCCGTCACTTTCGTGTTCCATAGTGAAGTCAATATTGGCGTGTGCACCATTGAATAATCTTAGTAAGTGTGAAGCATGACTTTTATTTTTGCACACTATAAATGTGTCATCAACATAACGACAGTAGGAAGATGTTTCGTCGATTGCATGCTTCAGCTTTGTTCTTTCAAGGTTAGACATGAATATATCTGCTAAAACAGGGCTAAGTGGACTGCCCATAGCTACACCATCTATTTGGCGGTAAAAGGTGTTGTCAAATAGGAATTGCACATCCATGGTGCACATAAGCAGTAGGCGTTTGAATTCAGACTCTGGGAGTGGGAGAAGATCGGACTGCTGACAGATGATTTCAATGGTTTCATTGACTGGAATCATTGTGAAAAGAGAGGTTACATCAAATGACACCATGAAGTTATTTAGAACGTTCATGTGATTCACACTTTCAGAGAAATGAAATGAGTCTTTCACCGTGTGCACGCCTAGCCGTTGACGAATAGGTTCCAACTTCTCCGCAAGCCAACGTGCCACCTTATGTTGGGGCGAGTTGATCATCGAAAGTATGGGTCTCAGGGGGGCTTGTTCTTTGTGTATCTTCGGAAGGCCATACATGTGTGGCAAGCGGGACCCTCGGGTTTCAAATCATTGTACGTGTTGTTGTCAATCAATTTCTTCTTTAGGAGATCTCTCAAGGCGTTTGTGATACGTTTTTCGACTGCATCTGTCTTATCTTTCTGGCAACTGTCAACTTTAAATCTCAACGGGTCATTTAGCACAGCTTTCATCTTTGCGATGTAGTCCTCTTTGTCCATCAGCACCACACCTGAGCCCTTGTCAAGCCTCAATATAACAATTTTGTCATTATTCTTGAGAGCTTTCAATGCTCTTAGATGCTCTTCAGAAAAGATAGATATCCTTCTCATGTTACCTCCAACTGTGTATACAAATTTACATGTATCTGCGGGAGCAGTTACATTGGAAGGACAGAAAGAAGGGCATATCTACGATTTTCTGAACATGTACCAAAAAGCTTACGTCTAAAGGGAACAAATGCTTTAAACAGTGCCATCACCAGGCATCATCTCGACACGGGTCATGAGGTGGACGTCGAAAAGTCGTTCAAAATTATCAATAAGCAAAATAGCTCAATTCTCCTTAAGTTTGCTGAAGCCATTTCCATCAAGCGCCTGAAACCTGATTTATGCGTCCAGAAAGAAGCGGTTATCAGCCTTTCTTTGCCCTGGTAACTGGATAATTTCACCCCTCCGAATGTGAAATGCTAAAAGTTTCCATTGTGTTTGATTATTATTGTTCGGAATAGTGGTTAATATTGCATATTTATATATGTATATATTTTTAGTGTATGCGTATATTGACCGATTGATTTTTGTTTAAACTTAACTCTGTGCAAGTATGTTAAAATTGTTGTTGTAGATATATTTAATAATGTCTTTGCCATGTAAGCAGCTGACGAGAAGGCAACGAAACAAAAGATGGTACTATTTTATTCTGCTAAAACTGTAGTTCTAGCTTTGTTCAAATTCATTAAGGGGAATAAATGTATGAAGTCTCTAACTATTCAAACTATCCGTTGGTATTTTATGAAGTTTCACCTAATATTTTAATTCGTTTGTTGCATTACGTAAAAGGAGCAGGTATTTGTTAGTAAGCAGTGCACTTAGTAACCTGTCAGACAGACGCCTTTATTTTAGTTTACAATGAATCTATGGTCTGTTGTTAAGCAAAAAATATCACCTTTGTTTTTTTTCTGAAAACCTCTCTATTTCATTATCTGCGCAACATGTATTCACTGAAAGCATGTCTTTCAGTATCAGCAGAGGATATATGCAAGTACAATACCAAACTGTCTAAATAATATATTGTTTGACATTAACTTGTGTGGTCAAATTTTATTACAAATAATTAGTGTTTTTTTTTATTCTGTTTACTTGATATTAGACAAAACGCCCCAAAAATATAAGAATCTAATTGTTTTGTCATGCGTTGATGCCATAGTCTAAAAATTACAGATAGTTTTATGAAATAATTACTTGTTTGACACTTTTTGTTAAGAGTATTTAAATACAGGGGTATTAATATGTATATATATATGGAGACGGAAAGAGACGGACAAGAGAGATGGAGATCCAAAACGCAACTCATTGGACGAGGCATTTGACTTTCACAGCCGATGGTTTGGAGGTTCAGACTATGAACTGCAAACTGTGACGTCCACAAGTAGTTGATGTTATTATTATTCATCCATGAGGTAGGCACAAAGTGAGCGTCAAATTATCTTTCATGCAACAACACAACAATAAAAGAAGAAAGAGAAATTAAGCAATGACATAGAAAACAGGTGATAATTCTCATAAAGTGCATACGACTGAGTATTTGTCATTTTAGATAGCTTTGATAGTGAAAGAAGAAAGCAGAAAGTGACTTGGTTTCCATTGATTTGAATTAGACCTACATCTGGAATGTCAAACTATTGAATTGCATAATTGAAGTGATGAGCTTCAACAGGGAAATTACGGTACAGGAGAAGATACTATTTGACTAAACGCAAAACTGTCTCTATTCACATAGTGGAAATTATTGAAATGACCATATGTTAACTTTACAACAAAGTCGAAAGCAAGCAAACAGGCAGTTATATACAATTCACTTCAACAATTTTCTAAACATAGGATCAATCCAAAGAAGTTGCTGTTTAACTTACAGACCTCGAATTTAATATATGTGTAAAACTTGGGCACTGTGGTAGTAAGTAATTCCATATTAGTTTGTTTATTAGATGTATCACAAAGTGAAACATTATTCAAGTGATGGTTTGTAGGGATTTGATTAGTTTCAGGATTTCATCATGAGCTGACAAACCATCACTTGAATACCAATGAGATGCTCACTGGCGACTGGCCCTATTCAGTTAGGTAGTTACCTGGGTTCCAGTGGGAAGTCGTGACCAGTAGGGTGCAGCTGGTCGGGTGTGAGGACAAACACTCGATGAAGACATTGGCTAGCGGTTGCGCTATGTCGTGAATTGGCAGAAGTTAGAATTCAAGGACCATTGGATCGGGTCCCAGTGGCTTAATGGTATACGAGCTCGCCTTGTAACCGGAAGGTCCTGGGTTCGAATCCCGGTGGGTGCGTACTGCTGAAGAGTCCCAAACTAGGACGAAACAGCTGTCCAGTACTCCCAGGTTTTCCAATGGTTCTCTTACTAATGTCAGCTCATGATGAAATCCTGAAACATTATTATTCACTTGATACAATACTCTTTCATTGTGCGATACATCTAATAAACAAACTAATATGGAAAGACTTCGAACTTATTCAAACTTATGTCATCATCAGTCAGAATTACATTGTTCATAATAGTTGTGGAAACAGTCTTATATTATAGGTAACTCCAAATTAATTTTCGAAATTATACAATGCGGTTCACTGAAATTAAGTGTATCATAGACAACAGAATCTTATACAGTGACTGATAAGATTATTCTTTTAAAGAAACCACTGTGAAGAACAAACAACGGTATATGTATATATACTTACCTTGATTATTTTTATTGCGACTGTTGGGGAATCCTGGGCGAGGATGCTGTAAAAAGGTGAGTAAAGATGGTGAAGGTATACGACATGTTTATTATATATATATCCATCTAAGCCCTTAGAAAATGCGAAAAATGATGGTACATCCCAGTGTATTTACCAATTTGAATGTACTTGTAGCCACACAGACATAGGGAAGACTCATCGGTCTCTGCAAGTAAGGGCTTCAGGGCATATTCCCAAATGGTTCCATAAGCAAATAGATACTCCAGGACTCATTAATGATGAGAACAGGAAGCCTACCTCCTCTACTGCAAAACATATTACAGAGATAGGACATAAAATTGGTGTTTATACACCTTTTAAACCCATCTGTAGAACGTGTTTGGGGCGTGTCCTAAAGTTTGTGGAATCCCCAAATGGCAATCAGAAAGTTTAAGCCACCTCTATGTATTGAAAAACTATTCGTCATAACAATAAGCCTTCCTTGGTAAACTTTGTTTTGATACCAGGGTAGATGTACTATTACCTCTTTTATTTGGTTTAATGATCTTCATTGCTATTTTGACCTTCAATATATCCCTTTAACTTGACCTTAGTCTATTTCCTCACCTCTTAACTCTATCAATTTCATATATATTCCTATGACAAGTCCGTATATGATCAGATTGTTCGAAATGTGTTGCGCAAATACATCATACGATTCAGACAAATTACGTCTTTTTATTGCTTTGTCTAAATTCGTAAAGAGAACTAATTATTTCAAATGTTCCAATAGTTTAAACACAAAACAGAAACATCAAAAGTATGATTTTACTTGGTTGGTTCAATAAAGTTAATCAACGGTAAATTCGATAAAACACTAACAACTAACATCTGATACTCTATATGAAAGCGGTAGCTGCCATGAGTCAGTAGTTTAGTGCATAAGTCCTTGACGTTTGAGAAGAAGGATACTGGGTTTTAGTTCCACTCGAAATATCATCAACTCTTTGGGGATGTAGGCACATCAAAATGGAGAGTTCCAAATAGAACTAAACGCTAATCGTAAGCTCCACTGTTAGCCACCACCAACCAAGCAGCATGTTAGTCTCAAGGCATCTTCGAATTGTCCACAGTGGTGGCCGACATGTCAACGGAGACCAAGCATTTTAGTCTTATGAAATCAAAAATAACTTCAACAGTGAAAAAAACACGTAGACACAAAATGTCTGGGACATTGATATTGTATTTAATCAATATGTATATTGAGTTTATGAAAAAAAACAGGAAATCATTTTTGACACGTATTTTCGAAAAAATATATTATCTAGCTACTTTGTAACACTTCGTGGTATTAATGCAAGGACAAGTTTCGAAAAACAAGGCAAAATGTAATCATAACAAAACACTAATATGAATACGCAGAAAGAATTACTTCATCTTAACAAGTATTTTTTATACCAAACAGATAACAACATCTGCTGAGATACCTCGGTGAAGGGAAGATAAAAGACTTCAATATAGATGACGAAGACTACAATGACTGTCGTGCAGTACCGAAGAACACGAACGTCCCAATGTCTCTTGAAACTCTGGCAGATGTTACTGAGAATTGATATAACCTACTTTAGGCAATAATATATCATTAATACAAAAGGAACTAAGAGAATGTCATCCATAATAAGTAAGACCATTAAGTGAGCAGTAGATAATCTACCTGAATGTTTAGACTAAAGGAAGAAAAGTCAATTTTTCAATGTCGCGCTGCAGGGATTTCAGGGGAAATTTCACCATGAAATGGCGTTAGTTAGAGGAACATCTATAAGCAGGAATAAATGGACAACTGTTTCGTCCCAGTCTAGAGTTTTCCACTAGTAAGCATGAATAAACCCACCGGGGAATGACCCCGCTACCTCTAGACCATGAGTTTAGGCCGTTGACCATTCAGTCACGTGGACAGAACTTGACCATCCAAGAATACCAGCTCCTATCGAATCGCGATAACCAACTGTTAGGACAGAAAACATATCGTTGTTAGCTGTAAAGTTATGATTGATGTAATCAATCAGATAATGATTGCCTGTTTTTGGCTTAAACTTCCGTGAATCTATAGACGATATGAATATATATATATATATATATATATATATATATATATATATATATATATATAGGGTATTTTTGATAATAAAGTTTGTGCCTACGTTGGTGTGGAGGAGTATTTCAAAGTGATCGGTTGACTACAGTATCGTGAATGGAGGTTCAAGATAAACAACAGCAACAAAATCACTAACACTCCTTTACAACAATAACTCCACTGAAAACCAGTGTCATCAGCGATTACCTGCCTTGGGGTCATGAATCCGCACTCCCCGAGTCTCAAAGCCGGACAGACAGCCGTCTAGAATAGATGAGGAATGTGATATCTATGCTGAAACCAGCAGATTCTACTAACGAAGTTGAAGTGGGGAAAATTCACATAAATGGTTGATATTCTTGATGGTGTAAGCAACCGTAAGGGTCTGGTGTTAAATCAATTAATTATTTATTGTCAGTGTATGAAAACGCACATTGCAAATAGTACTTGGGACAGCTGATCATTTAGGCGAGCGTTAAATCTTCCAGTTTTAACCAATGTTATGTATTCAACTCCAGTGGAAGTGTGAAGAATCAAGTCGCATATTTATCCCTTTTCAAGTAGAGTGAAATCGTAATTCAGAATGCAAACACATGCAAAGATATTGAGTTGTAAGTAAAAAAAGAATGTTCAATAACACAAAGGTGAACTGCATTTTGAGTCAACCTGTTACCATATTTGAAAGCATACAGTTATCTACCGGATCTAAAAAACATGTCTTAACATGACAGAAATGCATAAATTAACCATTCTATCAAATTCTATTCAGTAGAAATAAAAACCAAAATTAGTGATACATAAAGCCAGTAATCAAAGTATAACACCCATAAACTAGTGATAATAAATATCCCTCTGTGCTTGTTTCAAGTGCACTTATTGCTTTTTTCTCTTTCAAATAAAAGAACAGTTTACGGTTGGTGAAGCAAAGATATCAATAAACATTATAGTAATGTGTAATTGAAATAAAAGATTGAAAACTGTGTTCAATCAAATTACACATATATGCACATGCATACACATACACAAATAGAGAAATTTACTAGATTAATTGGCTGTAGATAGGATATTACAATTCAGTATGCACTGAATATACATTCCAAAAAAAATATTTACACTTTAACAGAGTCAGGTGTCACCCAGGTAGGAGACATAAAGGAGTTGGTAAACTAGAGTGTGCAGCTGATTTTCTTCTTTTTTAAAAACTTTTTCATCATTAATCCCTTCTTTGATAACAAATTAAAGCCTACTTATTGCTATACAAGTTGAATGCAGCTGTCAGATGTCAAGATTTATGTGATACAAAGTATTTTCAAAATCTGTTAGCTACCTACTCCTATTTATGAAATCTAGAAGTCAGACTTTTATACATCCTACCATGATAGACTGTTAATAAATAAGGAAAGTATAAACAAGGCGAAAAGCTTAACCACTGCTTTTAGGATAACATTAATGATGAAAACTGTATAATCCTTTTTACAAATAATCCCTTTCCTCAGGTCTACCAGATTCATTAATTTTGTTATACCTGACCAAATGGAAGATTCAGGAGGAATCAATTAATTTTACGGAAATCCTTACATCATAAATCAAAGTTGAAGACAGTCAGTCAAATCTGAAACTCCTCACAGGTGTGTATCAACTATCTCACATTTAATCGGGTAGAAATGCACACAACAGGTGTAACATTGATATAAGAATAAAACTTGTGCACTGTGGTAGAGTATAATTCCATTATGAGTAAATTTTGTTTTGATAAAGTCTCACAGTGTTATACAGTAATGTTTACTGATGACGTATCGAGCACAATTTATTGTGGCTCATAATCATATCAAGGTAATCACACGACTTCCTAACTTCATTTATATAGTTCCATTGTTTTTCTCTTGATTTTCACTTGATTTGATTGGTAATAGTATTTTCCATATTTCAAGTATGAATGATGAATCATTGTTCATCGAGTCTACACCCAAAACATTCAATAGGAGTGATTCATCACTCATACCTGAACTATGGAAAGTATTACTACCAATCAAATTAATTGAAAATCAAGTGAAAAATAATGGAACTATATAAATAAAGTTAGGAAATCGTGTGATTACCTTGATATGATTATGAACCACAATAAATTGTGCTCGATACGTCATCAGTAAACATTACTGTATAACACTGTGAGACTTTATCAAAACAAAATTTACCCATAATGGAACAGGTGTAACAATTTGAATTATTACTCATCACTTCTAAACAACGGTGACAAAGACCAGTAGTAAAGCAACTCTGAAAAATAACGAAAACTTTATCAACTAAAGCATACTTTATCGAATATTTAGAAATAAACATGGTAAGATTGTGAATAGTGAACGACCAACATGTCATCCTAGCATTGATTTAACTTACTGTAAACATTTTGCTGCAGCTGCTTGTTGAACAAATACCGGCAGTGGATGATAGTCTAGCTCTGAATCCGAGGACTTATTTGTTTTCTTTTTGTTCTTCTTCTTCTTACCATTTGCACTCGCACTAAAACGTTTGGTACTAGAATCATATGTATGATAACTTCTGGTGTCAGACGTCTTCGATTCTGATGGTTTCCCTTTCTTTATTGATGTTTTACCAGTATTACTAGATTTTAATTCGCTTGTACTGCCTGTGATGCTGGGAGAACTTGAGGCTAGGGCAGAAAAACAACAGCTGTTAGTTTGAAAAAGCAGAAAATTAAGAAATCGAGATTTATTCCAAAACAGTGCAATGGATATCATATATACGTATATGATAAATCAATCAGTTACTCAAAATCCCATATGATTGCTAGTTATCCTTAAAGCGTCTACAGTGTCGCACTGTTATGTTATACATATCAAGTATATGCACAAATAATGAATAACACTTTATAGCCCATGATCAAACTTTTCGGATTGTTATCACTCTTGTGAAACATGAGTTATGTTTGACAAACTTATCTTTGTACAAGTTTATTACTCTTCAATCGAATATTTGTAGAAATGAATTACAATAAAATGTAACTGATATGTATTCAAAACCAGTAAACCGGATATCTGAAAATTTTTGCACACACAAAAATTGCCTGGTAAATTATCATTATTATTTGTATTGTAATGGTGTAGAGTTATTAATGTGGTTATGTAGTTTTAAGTGATACTCTGAATATGCGAGTTAAGTAAGCGATGCAGTAACTGGATAGAAAAATGTGCAGTCATGATGCATCATAATTCAATCTGTATCTGTTTCCCGAAGGTTGGGTTCTTTTCACCATAGGGTATAAGAAACTCTGAAATCTACACTTTTTACTGTATGATTGTTAGACAGACCGTTATTTGAATTCTGTAGGACGGAAATACATTCATGTGAATCTATCGTTTCAACGGCAACCAATATAACTTACTAATACTAAATGATGTAAATCAACTGATTGACTGTGATATTTTGCACTACTCTTTAGACATTCACACAGTGCTTATTTAAGCGCGCTGCTAAACAGATGAATAACTGAACATATTGTTTAATTTGTTTCATGAAAACACAGTGTACACCGTTGAATCAAGTTTTTTGGTAGGTTTATTTCTCAGTTTAGAAAAAATACCATTTTATTGTAAACTCAATTGAACTAATCGTAAGCTTGCGTAATTTTTGAGTATTCAGTATGTTTGCATCAGTGTATTTACTAATACATATAACAAATATATATATATATATATATATATATATATGATGTATACAATTTTATTTCAAATTAAAAAAGTCCCATTAAGAACCCTTCCTCATCTTTTTACTTGCATTACTCACTTAAACTACCAATTTTCTCAGATCTACACCTGTTGTATCCCACATATTTCGTATCAATCCCATAAGCAGTTACTCTCTCATAAAATGCCATATCAAGCAGTGCAACGTTTCATTGGTTGGAGGATTTCATCATGAGCTGAAATCAGTTAGAGAACAATTGGAAAACCTGGGGGTACCGGACAGCTGTCTCGACCTAGTTTTGGAATCTTCGGCAGTAAGCACTCACCGAGATTCGTATCCAGGACGTTCTGGTTACAAGGCAAGCCCGTAGACTGATGTCAGCCAACGATGAAATTCTTCAACTAATCAAACAAAATGCCTACATAACCAATATATGAAAATGACGTTTCATCTTAGTAAAGTTTTATTCCTATAAACAATAATTCCTTAATGTCTTACTAATCAATTCTCCATCTAAACAAATGCGTCAATAATGGTATTGTACGTGTATTGGTCTCAAACATCAGGTAATAAAGATGAGATAAATCAATAACTCATTGTAACGATATGCTCGAAAATACCATATATATATATATATATATATATATATATATATATATATATATAATGAGCAATATTATCACTACGGTATAAAACTAAACGTGTATACCTCCAACTTACAGTCACTGTCATCACTGTCTGAATGATGTGAAATGAATTCACCATCATCTGATGCTGCTTCAGTAAACAATTTACCCAACTGTATTTCACGTTGTGGTTTCAACAAGGTGATTAATGCCAATAAAATATCATCAGTAATATCAAAATGCATTAGAACACGAATCAGTTCAATAACTAAATATACACAAGATGAAAAAAGAAACAGTGAGATGAAAAATTAGCAACACAGATCAACTTTTTCTCCAGTCAGGAAAATATAGATTACCGGCTCTTACATTTATATGTATGTATGTAGTTTTGTTTTGCTAAGATGTCTAATAAATTAAAACCGAATGTACTCACACTTTAAATATTCTAGGGAAATAAAACCATTACGATTAAGAAAAGTATTAAAAATTCCAACATACTTAGTTTACCCTTGAAACTAGTGCAATACACATATATACATTATGCCTAGTTCAATTTAAACACACCTAATGTTAAGATGATAGAGTGAAGCAAACAAAACCAATACATGCATTTAATGTACGGTGATGATTACTGAAATTTAAAAAACGATGTATAACTGTAGCAGTATAGAAAAATCTCCTGCTCAAAGCGGATTAAAATCACAGAAAAGAAAATTAGTAATGATAATCATAAGGAATAAGTGAGACACAATGGAATAATATATACAAGATTTAGGAAAATGAATTATGTAATCGATGCGAAGTACACTGACGAAACAGTGAAATAATTCAAATGGTATCATGTTCAAGTCGATAGATTTCATGACCCGAACGACGGCATTTTTCGATTAAATTCCTGATGATTAAAATGATGAACTTTGAAAGCTGCAATACCATTTTTCTAATCATGTGCAGTCACTATAACAATAGAATCAGACTTTCTATAGGACTAAAGATATTTATCGTGTGATGATATGTACACATTTTGATAATGAGTTCGTCAAACATCTAACACTTCACCAGGTATATACACAACAATACACTACCAATCTGTCATTTTGATTCCAAAATCTTTAATGCACCTTGATATTCCACCTATGCTCCACATACGTCGATCTAGAAAACAAATATCATTCGAGTCAAAGAGCATAAAAATATGCATCGCAAGTATATGAGTTGCTTTGATAACTAAATTACTCTATTGAAGTCTTTGGTGGGAAAATATACGTGGTATGAGAGACTATACCTTACAATACTTACCTTTATACCAATGCTAAACTGCATTTTGATATGATGCATAAAGTGATTTATAAAAAAGGATTATGATCAAATAAAATATTCTACAATTACTTAAACAATAACAATAAGAAAATGAACAGTTACCGGCTGACTGGACTTCCAAATGTAGTGATTCAAGTAAATAGATTATTCGATCAATTAAAGCTCGGTTAGCTGTTGTCCGCTCACCCTAAAAATAATGAAAACAAACAATAACGGCTATCACTTGACAATTACTTGGAAAACTATTACAACGATACCATAGTTGGCGAAGAATGTTAAAGATATATATATATACTGAACGAAGCAACAACGACAAAAATACCAAGACAATATCGACTTGTTCTTTATTATTTGCGATTTCTTCTCAACTGACTACCACCTGCATAATACAAAGATGTAAATTGTATAAAAGATATAAACATACTGCTTACTCTATTCCAGGGATTAATTGTTAAGGTCTATAAGTAACATAGGTGCGGGATGATTATTATTCCCTTGAACACATCTTCAGTTTCTTCTATTTTCTGCTGTCCTCTCCATCTGGGTCTACGATTGCCCAGACCTTCTCACCTCCTCCTCACACGATCTTCTCCATGTCATTCTCACACCGACGACCTACTCTTCGCTTCCCATTTGGATTCCATTTGAGCTATGCCCTGCTTTGCACGCGATGACATTCGAGGTTTTCCTCAATGTACTTCCGATCTACCTCTATTTTCTCTTACATATTTTCTGAGCGATCGGCTTTTGGTTGGTTTGTCCTCAGCAAGACTTTCTTATTATTAATTCTTTCCGGCCATTTGGTCTTCATTATGAAGCCAGCAAAGAAAGCTGTTGATGTAACACGCAGTGCAAGTTTCTGACCCATAAAAAAGAAGTTGCTGACCGGCTTCACATTGGTGTTGAAAATCCAAATCTTGTCTCTTATACTAAGTGCGGAAGAATTACGAACAGGTTCAGGTTGATGAATGCGTATCTTGACTTTCCGATTCTGACTGGCTTCGACATCTTCATCCGTTTCGACTGCCTGTAGCTGAAAAGATGCTTCCTAGACAATAGAAGGCAGGAAGTAACCTCAGTTAAGTCTCTACCATTGATGTTGATTGGTGTTGATGTTGCAGTTCAGTGGTTATCTTCACCACCTCCATCTTCTCTGTGTCAACCTGCAGTCTTGTTTTCGCTGCTTGCTTCTTCAGGCAGTTTGTTGGTTTTCGCCTGTGCGTTAGTCTTCGAGTTTGTGTGACATTAGACATATATCATTTGCAAAATCCAGATCTTCTAGTCTTCTTATAGGTTGTAGTTGTAGCCAGCTGAGAAGAAACAGCGAAATAATAAATAATGAGTTTGTATTACTTAGGTAGATTTTTTTCCTTGCTTTGTTCAAATTTACTAATGGGAAGAATTGTGTGAAGTTTTTAAAGACACACGTAAAATGCCAGTGGAATGACATAGCTTTATCGATAAGAATATGTGTTACGCTTACTATCGACATTTTTGACGAGCAATACTACCCAAAGTAGGATTAGAAAAGAGTGAGGAATACCGAGACCCAAACAAAGCGTCAATCAATGAGATTACTGAATGCCGTTCTGTGCCAAGCACTTAGTTACACATTTTTAAAATTTCATCACTATTTTATGTCTGCTTTTACGAAGTGTACCAACTTTAATTGAAGCACTTCTACGCAAATATTCTCGTTGACTCATCAATCGATCACTGCTATAAATACACATTGAGTTGAAATGCCGACAAATAATTGGTATTTTTTCAGTCAACGTGAAGCCTACTGCTCGAATCAAATACTTGATATAAGTTAATACTCAGATTATGAATCTATTTGGATTTGTTACAGTGACTAATATACTACTCAGCTGCTCAGATTGAAATAAGTGGAGAATTAAAATCTGAATAAAAATTGATTGCCTTAGCCATGAGAATTAAGCTCCCAACTATAAAACATACTTTTTCCTATTGGAAAACAATAATGATCAAAATACTTAATATTACTGTTATTATTGCTGTTATAAATTACGGTCAATAATCGTAATAATAATAATCCAAATAGCTTAGAGACAAAATATAGTGTATGAAAATTGCTTACACAAAAACAAATTTTCAATCAACTAATAGTTATAAAAAATTTTCGGGGGATAATCCCTGTTGTTATATAGTTTTTCCTCACTATTAGAACACGCACCTATTGTTACCTTCAATGAGAGCTAAATAGCAATGAATCAGATGTCAGTCTAATATTACTTCTTCATTTTATAATATATTTACGGAAAGATGAGACAGAAAAGATTAAAATCAGTCAAATGAATGTGTGTAGAAATAGGAATAGTTATATAATCATTTATGCGAAAGAACAAATAAATGAATGACTAAAATGCATGATGTTTTGACACTGGAAAAGAAACTAAAACCTAAGCCCACATATTCTAAAATAGTAACAATAAAGATGATGATATGAGCGACTACACACATTAAATTTTATTTATTTATTACTTTCTTGGGTTCCAAGTGGAACATAGCACTTCAGCAGCACATTTCCACTTTGTCTCAGTCTCTGTGGTCCTTTCCAGATGCACCCATGATAGAACACAATTTCTCACTTCCTCCTCATCACACGATTACCTTCTCCATGTCACCGTCAGACATACGCCCAACTCATGGTTTCCCATTCGGATTCCACTCCAGTGATGGCCTGACACGAAATGTCAAACAACAGTCTCCTCAGCGTGTGTCTGATCCACCTTCATCTTCTTCTACATATTTGTTGAGTAGTCGGGTCTTGGTTGTGTAGTTCCCGGAGTTTCTTGTTTCTGATGCCTTCCGGCCATCTGATCTTCATTGTAGAGCCAGAGACAGCAGCTGTTGATAAAAGTATGTTGTAGCCGTTTGGAACTACTTCTGGTGACTCAGCTGAAAAGCTTCTGACATATAAAGAAGAACTGACTGACTTCACATTCGACCTGAAAATCCAAATCTCGTTCTTCATGCTAATTTCAGAAGATTTACACTGTGACTTCAGAATGGCGAAGGTCTGAGTCAATTTTCCATCTCTGCTTTTGACATCATCCATCACTCCTCCTGTATTTGGAAATATAATGATGACCAGAAGAGCAAAACGAGGTAACCTCTTCCAAGTTTCTCCCGTTGATAGTGATTGCTGCTGCTTGTTGTTTCTGTCGGTTGGTTATCTTCATCTCCTTCCTCTTCTATATGTTCACTTGAAGTCCTGACTTCGCTGCTTCTTTGGTCAATCTGTTGGTTTTCGCCTGCAACTCTTCGAATTCTCGTGACATCAAGCAAAAATCATCCTCTAAGTTCATATCTTTTACAGTCTTCTTATAAGTTCAGCGTATTCCTGTCTTCTCGCTTCCTGTGCACAGTCTCGCGCAGAATACAGTCCACCACAATCAGCGAAATCGTCAGTGATAGTAGGAAGATAGTCTAGTCTTACTCCTGTATTTAATTCAAAGGCTTTGCTGAGTTTCCCGCTGCGCATCACCTGACACTTACCATTTTCCTATAGCTGCGTGCTAATGAGATTGATCAAGACTGGGGTCACGCCATAGTATTTTGGTAGTTTCCAACTTACTTCTCGGACAATGCTGTCGAAGGACTTTTCGAAGTCGATGAACTTAAGGTAGAATTTTGATTGCCATTCTATGCATTGTCCGGCAATGATGTTTAATGTTGCAACTTGATCAGCACATTATCTGCCCTTCCTGAATCCAGTTTGTTCCGTGTAGCTAAATTCTGCATTCAGTACATCTTTTATTCTCTCCAGGATGAAGCGAATTAACATTTTGCTTGGCATGATAACGTGCCAGTTTTTCAGACGTAAGTTGTCCTTCTTTCGTAGTTTGACAAGGCAGACTTTCTTCCAATCCTCAGGTACTTTGCCTTTCAAATTCTTTGCAACAGTAGCGCGAGCATATCCACTGAGGTCTCTGGGTTTATCTTCAGTGCTTCATGTGGGATTCCGGAAGGCCCCGCTGCCTTCACGGTTTTTAGTAGTTTAATTTCGTCCAAGACTTCTGCCACTCTTAGAGCATTGGTGTCCACTGGTAGTTTTGTGCGTGCTGTTGGTGATATTTGTGGACGAGGTGCAGGCAATGGTCGATTCAAGAGACCTTTGAAGTGATCAGCCCATTGTCTTATTTGTTTCTCCTCTCTGGTAATTCGGTTCCCTTGAACATATTTTATTGGCTTCATCTGCGTTACTCTCTTCCTGGATAAAGACTCTGTTATCTGCTATAATGTCCTGAGATCTCTTTTACCTGCGGCCCGTCTGTTCTGTGTCGTAGGATTGTTTTCTGCCCTAATTAACACCCTTTTTCAATCAATGCAGTGGACATTGAACTTGGCTTCTTCTTCTCCTGTTGTCCATCTTTCTATTGAGTCATCTTCTCTTCCACCATCCTCCTCTCTTCTGTTAGCTTGCAGGCGGCCGTAGAGGTCATACCTTGTCTTTCCACTTCTCTCTTCATAGGACGGTTGTACACGTTTCCTTAAACATCACTTTCAGTGATTCCGAATGTTTTCCCACACAGATTTCCTCAATCATGCTACGTAATGTATCCATCTGTGATTTGATGTCTGCAATGAAGACATCCTTTGTAGTTTCGACTTTTAGTTTCCAAGTTTCGAATTGTGGTCTGTCTCCAATTGTTTTGAAGATTTTCAGCTAAACCTTGAAGTTTATTTGCACTAGATAATAGTCTGGGCCAACATCTGCTCTTCTTGTCGATTGTGTGTCCAGCAAGCTGCATCTGCACCTTCCTGGTATTGAGATGAAGTCTATCTGACTTTTAGTATGTCCGTTAGGTGAAATCGACGTCGCCTTGTGCTTGTGCATGCTACTTCCAATCCATAAATCACTGAATACACATATGTCTTCGAAGAGTTCATACACACTAAGTTAATTACCACATAAACATATGGTTAAAATCAAGATTTTTTCAATGCAGGAATATATATATGTATATTTTTTGATTTACAGCTTGATTCCACACTGTATTTTTGGTTCAAGTATGGGATTTTCAGAATGGATATCGGTAGCCCAAATTTCGCAGGCCGACCACAGATATCAGGTGTGCGTCGGCAGGGGATCGAACCTCGGACCATGTGCATGGTTCGCGAGAGTCCTAACCACTGTGCTACCGACGCATATATATATATATATATATAACACTGGTGTATTGTTCTTTTTTCTGATGAGTAAGATATGTTCAATCCTTCATCAATCCCAGTTATAGTTTGTCTGAAGGAGTAAATATCACTTGAAATTGTATTCGTGCGCATGTAAATGATAGGAAAATCAGTGGCTGAAGAAATTGGTGTAGCTGCTCATTTAAGGCTAAGAACACATTATTTACTCAAATATTCATTTTCCTTTAATATTTCCCCTAAGTCCATACTAGTCTCTTGAAATAATTCGACTCAGTTATCTAGAACAAGCTGTAAAACTATCAACTGCAAGAAATGTTAGCTTTCTAAAAGAAGTCATTGTTATAAACTATCAAAGAATAATGAAAAAATAGAAGTTTTATTATGACAGTCAAAGAGGTCAGTGTAACCATAAGAACAATACTCACTCGGTGGCCTGTAAATCATGAAAAACGCTGCAATCTAAAAAAGTGTTTAAATTGTTTCATGAGTAATAAAGCAATTCAATAGAGCGTCAAACACTTCGATACGGCTACAATAGCAGTATACTTTGGATTTAATTGCACGCATACTATAAAGTTAAACTATTTTGTCCTTCAATTCCTTTTTTGAATGGTTATATTAAATGGACAAATTAGGACAGTTTGAATTCAGTTACTTAAAAGTGTAACAAAAGTGACTTTTGAGTGTCATAGAAAGTTTACCTAAACACTGAAAATATAAGGAAAGTGGTCAGTCATTAACCACTGACCTAGTTGTTCCCCTTTCTAAAACGTTTCTCATTGAAAATGGTATAACTCAAAAGATTCATATCAGTCTTCAACTTTTGAAAAATTCCTGTCTTTATCTACTTTTCAACTCTGTTACCTTTCTAGAAGACACATAACCAATCATTTTCTAGTTAGATAATTTAATAAACAGTTACCTTTTGACTACAAGTATTTCACGTGACTAACATTTAAAACCGCTCCTCAGAAGTTATGCTACCTCATCAACTAGAAGATGGGGAAATACTCGTTATACAGCTTACTGTTGAGATTATTTTGCGTGATAAAAAAGATAGACACTTTTTATTAGAAGTTGAACATTATTTTTTTTTACCAATCACTCTTACTTAATTGAAATAAATAAATGGATGTTTACGAACAAATAAGCGCATCGATCAGTTTACGTAATCTTAATGAAGCTGGGGTTGAAGAAGCTGCCAAGTCTGTTGACGAAACATCAAAGATCAAATATAGAACATAAGAGAATATCAAACGATTCCCATTTTTATCCTGAGTTACAAAACTGTATTTCAGAGTTATATTCACAACAAATTCAAATTCATTTCAACCCATTACTTTGCTTGATTTCCAAAGAGCATAAAGCAAACCGCAGCCTGATGAGTCGAGGTTTAGTAACCTCACTTTTATTCTTCATAGTTCTTTATCCTACTTTATTTATTTTTATTATTACAATAAGCAGCATAAAACGTATACCAAACAATAAAACGATTAAGACGTTAGGTGAATAACTTCTGAATACGCACTTTATATCTATAAAAACTGTTAAGAAAAATTCCGAAGTAGGCAGGCAAAGACTTGCAACTAAGTACAAATATGAGTCAGTAGGAATGTTTCCTGAAAAAATACAAGATAGGAAGTGAAACACTAGTGTTTATAGAAAATCTACGGATTCAAACCGGTATTCGGATTCCAAGTCATCTTATAGCAAATCAGTAATAGTCGGACTAGTGAGATGCTCAAGTTATAAGTCAAAACAGCCAAATAGTACGAGGGAAAATATGAGGCAGGAAGTAGAACTTATAAGAACAGCCTTAACATGGAATAATTATCCTGATAAATTTATCAGGAAGTATATAGATTATAGGAATACAGATAAAACAACCAATAAATATTAAATGTATACATAAAGATGATAACATAAAGACAGGGAATTCCGACCATCCGTAAAGAAGAAATCTCGGACACTTTGCATTGTATTCCTTATCGAAGTATCCATAAGAGTGGCATTCAAACCTACAAATTAGTTTGAGACTGGGTATTAGGTGAAACGATCTTGTGTATACTACTAAACAAAACAATTTAGTTTCTCGAATACCATGCAATAATTATGAGGTCAAAAGCTTATGTCAAATTAGTAGACCAGTGTCAATTAGATTAGCAGAGCACGGAAATTTAACGAGACCTAATCTGGTAAACCCTATGAAGAGGAGAAAACATTATAGCACCACAACCAAATAATACAGCAGGACAACGTGACAGCTCTGAAATCTAACATAGAAGGGTAGAGGGAGAGATTGATGACTGAGAATTCGTTTATCCCATAGGAATGATCCAGCACCTCTCACGGTCGTCTGGAAAATTCTCATTCCACTACGACAGATGAAGATCAAATGGCAAGGTTCCCAACTCATTAGAGCTTCGGCTGCGATTGGTGACATCATGATAGCCACTCACCGCCTCAGTGTGCTCGTGGTCGTCGTCTGGGTGACCAGAACACAGATTACTGACTCATCAGTTGAAAACTTTTTGGTAGTCTACATCTATTCCATCTGTTCTTACAGATTCCCAGCACCTCTGTACCATATTTTCTCATTCCTTCATCTACCTTGGCAGCCTTCCCAGCCGGGTTCGTACATTGTACGTACATTCCACGTCCCTATTCTTATTCTTGCTTTCATCGAGAGGAGGCATATTGGCTGAGTGGCTTCCCGAAAGCTTTCACCAGCCTGCTGTGTCATTTCGCCTCTTCAAATGCAACGAAAAATACGTTAGTTTCTTATATCTTTCGTATTTTTAATGCTTTTCTTGTGAGTTGAAGTTTCTGTTGCAGTCTGATTGGCTTTCTGTGAGTAGGTTCGCTAGCCCGACTCCTCCCTCTCTACCCGGTTACAGGACCAGCTAGAGAACTAGCGACCAATTAAACCAGGCGAAGTTGGAAAAAAGGCAAATTGTAAGATTCGAATTTGAAAGTTGTAAAGTTACGGTTGAAAAGACAATGAAAATTGTGTTAGATACGTTAAACAGTAAATAATGCTGTTTCCCTGTGATGTATCTACCACAACGTCAAAGTTTTAACAATAAACAAATCAATTAAATTTGCTACGATTGAATACAGCACAAAAAGATAACAGAAATACAAATGACACCACAATAGATAAGCATGAGTTCTCAAGAACATAGTCAAATGAGGATTAGTGAAGGTATCTAGAATTTTGGCGATTGTGAGAATGAAGTACACCAGTGCCATTGTTAACAGGTAAGAACTATACCACGAAGAGACTCTAGATACCGATTTTTAACAAATCGAAGATGCCTAAACACACGAACTGCTAAAGAACTTACCCTTACAGCCAAAGACAGGCAACACCGTCAGTGACTTGAAGATAAGTCTCACGTCCTGATTAAACTCACCCTTATTTCAACTTCTGCTTATTCAGACAGAACTACTTACCGAAAAAGATATTAACTAGATATGCGCAACACATACCTAAGTCACCACGCCTGGTGATGTACAGCCTCCTTTTTTTCCTTCACGTTTCCCAGTGGAACATAGGGCTTCGAGCTAGGGGCTTGAAGTTTCTGTAGCAGTGTTTATTTTTACAGGATGGGGTTGCTAGCCTCATGCCCGACCTTTCCTCTTTACCAGCATTATTTCTGGCTTAGAGAGGTTAAGGAGTTCATCGGCCAGGGATCAAACCCCGGACCATGTGCATGGTCGGCGAGTGTCCTAACCGCTATGCCACTGACGTACAACCTCTCCCACTAATTTATCTTTCTTACCCATCCCTATTCCCAGAATTCATGAGTAAAATCATGAAGACAACCATGATCAAAAGCCTGCGGCCTACTTTCGTGTTATCTTCTACAATTGCATATCAAAAACACAAATTAGGTCTTGGCAAACTGCTGGGCTACAGATTCGGCCTATAATATAACAGTAGAATATGGACAGTGTGGTAGAACATAACTCCATAATAGATAAGTTGATCTACTGTAAGACACAGCGACTCAGCCTAATTAACCGAATGACACTTGGAGCACAATGTATTGCTCATAATCATATTAGTGTATTCACACAACTTAATAACTTGCTTTACATAATCTTACTCCCTCATGTTTTGTAATTTTCCATATGTCCGATATATACACTGTGTCCTTTAATCAGCAGTTGCAGCCACAGTTGAACGTTGATATTTCAATTCAGTTAGTTCGTTTTTGTCCCATTTTACCTTCCAAATAATTGAAGAGTGGCCAACAGCTTGAAATATTTCAGTTCCTATCATTTAAATAGGAAGTAGAGCGGCCCAGTACTTCACCAACTTATATATGAGAGGTGGAAAATATATTCTAAACCTACTGTAATTTTTGCCGAAGACGTCCTTCATATCCTTCAACTGTCAACGCCTCATCCTGATCAAAGTACATTCCTATACTCTAAGTTAAAAGTACCCTCTACCAATGTATCCATGATAAAATTAAAGTGATAAGAGTGGGTGTTTTTGGCAATGGCCCCGGTTATTTTGTACGATGATTCTCCGAAGTATCTTATCCAACTATGTGAGGTTATTCACAACTTTATTTACTTTTGTAATCTGCTACAATCAATAAGTCTTACCAAGCAATCATATAAGCAGCATTAAGTCAAAGAATTATATCATTTGAAAATAAATTACAGCTTTATGGCACTACTGCTATTATTACTACTAATACAATGCAGTACACTGACGGTGCTAAATATAAAAAATTAATTTATTTGAATTGAACTGAGCTTCACCTGTAAAACTCGTATACTTTGGAGAGCTAATTGTTGAGCTTTAGGAGAATTGCATGGTAAAACACCAATTAATCCTTTGTAAACTTGGTCAGAGAAACGTGGGTTGCCTTCAGCTAATATCTCTAGCAGATCTCTGGCAGCTTCTTGTGTTTCTTCTGATTTTGATTTAGCCATACATTCAGCAACAGCACGAATACCTAGAAAAGGTATTAAAGTAAATCTGTATTTGAAATAAGTGAATTACTTTTATTTACTGTTGAATATCACAATGTTAACAAAATATCACATGATCAAAAAGGACAGTTAAGTAAACAGTGCACTTAGATTTCAAACGCATATACAGTCTAAATTCATTACATGCTTTTCATCGAGATACTGGTTTGTGTAATGAACCAGGCAACTATTGTCTTGATTGATTTTACACGGCAATTAAATATGAATTCACCGATATATATCTCTAGCTTTCATAATGAAAAACAAAAAGTAAAGACAGTTGTGAATATGGTTATACAATCCGTGAATCACTGTGGTGGTTAATCAGCAGAGATGTTCTAGATCCCACATATTGCATGGTAGTAAAATATCTACACTTCGTAATTCTGTTATAAAATACTGGGTTCACCCTTAAGTCAATTAGATCTGTGGATTACCAATACAGGTTGCAAGTACAGCAAGTTAATTTAAGTAAAACTAACAGAGAATCTAATGGAAGCGTAATCACTGTCTTCTGTTAGTCAGCTATAAAGCACATGATCATGAGAATTTCTTTACAAATCATCACATGCTCAGTTAGGAAGAATACACTGTCACTTTCTTCACATTTTCTCCACACACACAAAAAACAGAGACTCCAAATAATATTCCTTTAGGGAGAGAGAAAACAAACTATTAACCAACTTTTCTGAGAGTAGCAAATAAATAAACACCAATGCAGAAAAATATATCCAACAATAGGATGATATAGGAGTGGTAAGGAAGGATACTCAAAGTTTTATGTACCTACAGATTAAAAGAATTATGTATAACACTAAGCGAAGAAAGCATCTTAACGAATAACATAAACAGCTTCAAATAAGTGAGAACAAACAGAGAAAACAAAAACAACCATGGAAAAATTACATAAAACAACTAGGGATAAAAACAAAACAAAAGCCAATTTACCATAACATTCACATATTGTCTCTTTATAATGTGTACCAGCACTGGCTACGCAAGATAGAACTTTAAGCGCCCAAAGTTTATCCACTTCTTTACCACTAGATGAAATACATAATTCTTGTAAACACAGTACACCCCCATGCTCCAGAAACTCAAGTAAGTAATTGTGACTTTTTTCAGAGGAAAATATCGAAAACAAAACAGATAATTCAAGTTGGTAATTTGCAGGATTCGATCAGTTTGTGATTAGTCTTTATAATAAACTGAAGTCAATTGAACAAACAATCTAAAAGAAGGGAGGTTTGGTAAATAGCTGTTATGTTCTAAACTGTTACGCTTCAATGTGTCTAATAAAATCAAAATAAGAAAATTAAAACAGTAGAGATACACAAAGAAATCATAGGTTAGATCCAAATGAAAGGAAGATGATATTTGCATCTTTTGTCTCTTTAGAATAGTACCAGACAGTAATAAAAGCTGTAACACACAAAATAAAACACAACCATCCCTCTTACTTTAGCTAAGGGGATTTTTCATAAAATTATATGTTTCTAAAGCTGATTTGGTGTCTTTCACTTGACAAATTTTCATGTAAAATAGTCTTTAAAACATTGAATGAAAAGTGGAGTACTTTTGGAATAGACTTCGACTCTGACTAATGCAACACGATACTACAGTAATTAGTCTTTATTAATAGTTTAAGAACAAGGAGTGAAATGATTCTGAGATTACACAAGCCCTAATGAACTAGTGCCTAAAGTGATCGTAGCTCAGATACAAACGGTTTGTGACGCCATATTTGCGTCACATGCATGATATCCTGCTTCCAAACATGTCCTATACGACAGTTCTCGCAGTTCTACTTTATGACTATTAAATGACAGTTGAAAGTAGATATGAAAAAACGAAGCTTGTCACCATTCCTTGTGCTCGTGTTGGGTCCAACAATAAGCTAAATAAAATATTCGGGCAAACTTAGACAGTAAATCTAATTGACAGAGTTGACTACAAAGTGTGTTACATATAAAACTACTTTGTAAACCGATCAATGTTAGATGAGGTTGGGAATAGACAGGGGAAGAGTTTAACTGTACTTATTGGGTCAGATAATCTGAATACAGTATGTCATCTTCTTGCAAATATTTGATGGCAGTTACAATTTCTTTTACAACTGGTTCAGTTATATCAAGCTGGTTAATATTTTCATCTTAAAAAAAGAACTATGGGTTCAATCCCTGGACCACCAATCACAGTTTATATTCTCCTCAGAAATATTGCGTTACGCACGACAGATATTTATTGCCTGGAAGTTGTAAATATACCACGTTGATGAGTGCCAGAATCGGGAAAAGTCATGTGCAGAGCTTCTTTTCAATTGCCTCCAGTTACCCAAAAAAAAACTATTATTATACGATAGATAAGTAAGTCATAAAAAGTGAAATACATTAAATAATCAGCAATGCTCACCTGCTTGATGCTGATAAGAATATGTGGAGAGCTTGTAGTTGTTCAGTCAAACAAGTTCCTGACATGTATCTGAAAAACAAACACTAAGAATATGCAAATCATTCGAAAAATAAGATGAACAATACTAATCACCTGGAGTTTTAGATTAGAATTGTCTCCCAATGCATCCACAGATAAATCCCTAAAATACCTTTCGACTAGTTAGCATAAAATGTATTCAGATTGTAAGATGTCTACGAAATCCAGGATGATTTTATCTCTTATAACACAAAATACATTACAAAACAGCTCATGAGAAAAGTTTTACTTGTTAACACAACAGGCGAAGCGGGAGTAATGAGCTGTATGAAATCATAGTTTGTTGAGAACTGAAAAAAGTCGCAAGTTTCTGTTTCAAAAGCTGCCATAAACTAGCTTCCCTTCTGCCTCTAATCACTGTCACGTACAAATCAGCCAAAGCTATATGTGACAGTCTAATTGGTTATATATATATATATGGGTTCGAAATAATCACACCTCTGAAAACACCGAAAAAGAGGGTGGACAAGTCTACAGTGAACGCTAAACAATTGAAGTAAACAGTGAATGGATGAAGTAATTAATTACAGAGATTTCGACATTTACTGTAAGAAAAATACAACGAACCAATAACGAAACATTTGTCTTGAATTCTATCATAGCAAATAAATAATACAAAAATATAATTGTAGGGAATAAAATGAGAAATCTAGAGGTCTTTCGGTCCAGTATACTGCCAACTGTAGAACTGGAGGTAGTACAGTATAAATATACGAGTAGACGAAAATAAAATGGCTGGCGAATTGAAATCCACGATATCTAATTATCAATCAAGATCATATTTTTAAATTGCTTTCCGATAAGCTTTGTCGGTGTGGCAAGTTGACGGAGAATTTCGCACATAAAAATACGGTTAGAGTATGATTCATGATTATAATATGAATTGAAATGTACGGTGACAGTGAGCAGCAGAAAACCCATTGATAAGAAAATAATAGGCTTTAAAGATTACACAAATCTGTAAACAAATTCCGCGGCCGATTACAGACAAGAGCAGAAAGCAACTGAATAACTGTACAACAGATTATTTCATCATGTAATAAAAATATTTTCAACTAATTTTATAAATGTAACGTGAAGACATACGTTAATTTTATCCACACACATATTCTAGCCAAGAATAAACTAGCCATTTGAGCAAGTTCTGTTTCTAAATCAGGTCCAGAGCAATTACGATATTGTCTTATGAAATCCTGCAAAAATTGCCGACGTTTTTCTTTTGGTGCAGAGTCCCATTCACGTAATAAACAGGTCATATTGTAAGTGGCACTGTCCTGTTTAGCAGAAGCCATTAATAGTACGCTGTATGTATATATAAAAAGGGATAATCCATGTTTAACAATGTAAATAGGATTTAAACCTTTACATTTACTTAATCAAACCCGGAAAAAATTGCTTAATGAAAAATAGGAAGTATTTCACATAAAATTAAGTGACAAATTCGAAAGTCTGAGCCAAAATAAGACATTAATGGTGGCAGCGATAGTACTGGTATGTGAAACAGTCTAAATATAAGTGGAACCAGAAGCTATTTCATGTTAGTTTTGTGTCTTTAGACTACTTAGAAAATAGGGAATTACAGCAGATCACTACCAGTCTTTCCGCGACTAGAAAAATATATCTTTAACTGGTCTCATAAATGCTGGTGAATAATGTATACATTTAATAAACAAACACAGATATTCTAAAGCCACTTTGAACGTCTAAAAAAGTTTTTTGTTGGAATCAGTACTATCAGCACCCTACATCTAGAGTATACAAGTCGGCAGAAAATAAGTTGTAAGTAGAAAACTACTCAACTAAGAAAATAATATGCAGTGTTACTGAGTCATATTCACCTAGCAAACAAGTATTGGGCAGAGAATTTCATTAGTTGAGACTTCTTTTATATTCCAAAACGAAAAGATTGATGAGCTACAACTGATTAGTTTACTGAAATAAATGAGACAAATAGTTCACAAAATTGTTGAATAACTTTAAAAACTAATAAAACAAACTACTTATGTCACAAGTAAAACACTAAATTACTTATTAAAACACTGCAATCGTGGAAAGCAGGTTCGATTCCCAGACAAGCTGACTTTACAAGATCATAATAGATAGTTATAGACATCACACTGTGTAACAATTTAAACATTCCACTCTTGAGACTTCTATGAAACCAAACAACACCAGACTAAAGAGAAGTGAGAATAACATTCATAGGTATGTCTTCACTTCTACACGCTTTTAGCGTCCAAAGTCAGTTATCAAAGCAGTTTCTAGTTACCATATTAGGTTGCAGATGGAAACTCATTCTATTTACATTAATTAAGATAAGCAGTTAGTCATCAATGCATGGTGCACAAGTGTTCAGTGTTATTTTATTTTGTCCAAAACTATTAAAACCAAAAGGCTTTATCAGTAATTCATGAAAACAGACGTAGACTGCGAACATGAAACTTGACCCTAATATCAAAGTCACCACAACCCCACAGAGCATAATTTAACAGGAAATTTTAATTAGAAATAATCAAGTTACAGTTAAACAATAAGAGATAAGGGAAATGAATGTAAGGTATAAATAAATCTGCAGCTAAACCAAGGACTCTGTGTCATATCACCTGCGATTTTCTAACGTCACTAGATATTTGTTTGTGGTTCCCTGCAGAACTTAAGGCGAACCATGGTATCCATTAGGTATATAAACAACGAAATTTATAAACACATACTGAAATCTTTTATTCCAAGATGACTGAAATGTTACAGACTGCTCTTGAGTATATTCAGTGTGAACTATTCTTTCCTCTCTTGGTCAGAACTTATGTATAAAATCTTGAACAGACCTGGACGATCACATTTATCTAGACTATTTAATATATATATATATATATGGGACTTCACATGAAAACTGTTTATTATCATATGGTATTATCTGATAGGAATGATTACTCGGGGTAAATCATCAAGTAAAATCCTGAATCTTTTTCATATTTTAGACTCCTCGACACCCTACTATACACCTTTAGCTACCACAACTAAATGTCATAAATAAGCAGTGATTACAACACAGCATAGTACACACACTCTGACGTATAGGTGGATATCACACCTGTGCGAAGGATAACACCAGTTGGCCAAAGCTTAACAAACCTTTTGTAACTACCCTAAAGTTTCGTCAATAATCAGTCTATTATAGCTGATGCAACTCCCCAAATAATCGAAGCGGGTAGCACAATATACTATTCGCTCACTACTTTTAAAGCAGTACTCATTCAAATTTTTCCTGTATTACCAGCTGTCACTTCACAGGTATGTATCTTATGTGTGTTGAGAAGACGGTGTTCTCATCTGAAAGAACTGTGTCATTAGCATACTTTAGATTAGGGGGATTATTCCCTACTAACAAACAAATCCATGAGATGAGTAAATAAGTCGGCATTGCCTAGAACAGTACTTCTGTAAGAACGGTGACGGAACAAACGTGAAGGACACCACTGGTTGTCTTCACTGCGCATAACAACTCTTCGTTAGCCCTTCGAGTGAGTTATAATAATATCCTTGCTGGACACTAAATTTCTAGTCAGGTATTATTACGGACACTCTGGACCAGTGTAGTCAAATGTCTCCTTCAGGTAAGGACATATAATCACTAAGTGATTTTATGTTCCAGAACTTGAAGTGTGAAAACTGTGAAGTGTGTGAGTATCCTGTTGTTCCATCCAGAAGCCTGTCCAATTTATTGGTGTTTGTTTTTCCTGAGTCTCGCTTAGACTTTGCAGGACTGTGGAACCTGCATCTTAGATAGATTCTTAGTCAAGAAATCCTCCCTGTTATTATCAAAGATAGGCTTATTTCTTTTCTTATAAGCAAGGACAATTATAATATAGACCAGGCTGCTGGAATCTCTAATTTGCCTGGCAAATAACTCATCGCCGTTCTCAAGCACATCTGGAACCACACTATTGGGACCTGCCATTTTTCCTCGTTTTAGATCGAAGATAGCTTTTATCATCGTATTTACCGTTGGAGGAATAAAAGATAAATGGAGAGTAACTATAGTTTATCTGTGAGCCAGTTGAACTATTCGTTAAAATTTTCCGTTCATTTGTAATCAATATTAGAACCAGTCGCAAAAGATCTCAACAGAAATACACAAATATTCATCAACACGTATTATACATTTTGCCACAAAAATGAGAACCTTACATTCAAATTCCATAGGATGTCTTGAGACAAAGTTGCAAAAAGAAAGCAAACAAAGTAATACATTGAGTAAAATAAACACAAAATATAAATGCAGCTTCCTTTGTCCTCAAACAGTATATTTTAACAAATCCAAACACTACAAAAGAAACCTGGCTTTTCATGTCAGTAAAACCAAAAGTCACTTGTTTCATGGATCGATACTGCATTCACCTATTCGCGCTTAAGTTTCTTCTAAGCCTATCATTCTTTTGCCAATCTTTGTAATTATACAGTATTGTATTTTGTGCATTTAATAATCAAACACCAATAGCCTCTCGACCTCTTAAGCCTTCTAAAAATATAAAGCTTTTATCCAATAAGCTGCTTATAGCTCAGTTGAAACAAAAATGACAGAAGTTGGTATATGACACAAAACACTTTTAAGATACTGGCAACCAAATCATAGCCAGGTGCGTTACTTAATAAGTTGATCAGATGATATACTAAGACATCGTATTTACTGTTCTTAGAAGAGAATATGTTATGAGTTATCTATGAGTCCAAAGAAACTCCACAGACGCTAAAAATGTGTGTGACCTATAGCTAATTTTGGCGAATATCAAGGATACACAAGATAAGTAACAGTTCCCAATCCATTTCGTTCGTTCATAACTAACGGGAGTAACTGATCAATGTTAAGTAACATATTATCAGCCCAAATAAATGAACACATGAATGGCTTAAGATGAGCTACAATCAACTGGTTTAATAAATTAGAATAAGAGAATATTAAATTTTGCTGTCATCTTAGGATCTCGAGTTTTTATTGTCAACATTAATCTTAGAAGCTCAATTAATGTCTCTATACTTGAAACTTATTTTGACAAGCAGATAGCAGTGTATCCCGCAGAACCTGTCGTGTATAACAAACTTCTATAAGAAACGCTAAGTTGCGTCTACGAATAAAGAGACACCTACCGATTTTCAAAGATTTTAACAGACCTTTCGACAAAGTATATCGCACGAGACCACATGATATGAAGAAATAGTACTTTTGTGGGCCCAATAACAGTTAGAACCGATTAGTTCGGGAAATAGTAATTCGGAGAGGATGAAGACAAAATTAAGGCCTTTTGTTGCCAACCAAAAATCTTAAACTGAGTCTCTAAAGCTAGTTTTATGATCATGACAGGGTACGATTGAAACACCTCGCAGTAAGATGCCGGGCTTGCAGAATGAAAAATAACATAATAGCCCTTAAGAAAACTGGACAGTCGTGACAACTACAAGAGTAACTTTAATTCCTTACCCTTACTCCATGATTCGTGTTAAAATATGCATCCATTAGCTCAACAATATTTAATATTATGTTTACGAGCTACCGTAAACCATACAGATTACTGTGAGCTCGATTTCTATTTGTATATTAAATGTTCCTGATTCTTAGTTTTCCGAGTTACTAGCATCTTAATAATAATAATAATAATCACTTTATTCCACAACAATACACACACTACTACCTCAATTATATTAGGAACGTGTAACAAGTACTCTGTTGAAAGAGTAATAAAATTTGCATTCCTTTGGAAGGAGCATTGAAGAAATCTGTTAGGAATGATGACACTTAGAAGGCGGCCCATAACCAATCAATATATTTACGAATTTCTTAGAAAACTAAGACGTAATGCCTTAATATTATTGATTTTGAAATCATGTATTTCTATGAATAACTCTTAACTCACCCTAAAACTACTAGCAAAATACACATATGTCTTCACTATAAAAAAGGTAGCCAATTGGGGTTTTGTGGCTCCGGAATAACTTAGATTTCGATAGCGAAGAAAAGTAAGCTTAGTAAAACCCATGTGAACTACACAAGTAATGAAGGATAGGCAGAAAGAAGGCCCTGCGGAACCAAAGAATATTTACCTAAAAAAAACACCTACCGAAGACACGAATCAAAGACCCGCAAAAGTTCACATGGCAACCCTTAGAGTGTTTGTGATGTATTTAAACAATGATCAATTGAGATTTGAGACCTCTGTTACATTATTAAATTATATTCAGAAGGATTTTTTGATGGCATATTAGGGACTGCTTTACTTCGTAGATAACAGTCATATCTGCTGAATGTTAAAATTGGAGGTGATGATTGTCATAACCTTTTACAAGAACCCTCTTCTCTACAATACTGACATGCCCTGTGAGTTCTGCGCTCAGCTTTGAGTTTTATCAACACAAAGAAAATAAAACATTCTTCCTACTCTAATAACAACATCCTGTAATTTGTTTCCATGTCACAATATTCAATTAAAGTGAGGCGAAAAACAACGACCACTTTCCGTATTTTTCGACCACATTGTCAGAACATTAATAAATCTCTCCATCCCCATTGTTTGCTTGGACTATTATATGTCGGAAGACTCAGATATGTCCTAGGTAGGTCATGGAAAATATCGTAACGCATGGCTTTGCGAATTCTCATAGTTAACTTTTTAACATGCGAATACTAAACCTGGACAATAATGTTGGCCGTAGCGTGCCATAAGTCTCACCACCAACTACTTCCCTTTACTTCAGTAACTTGTGGCGGTGTTACATAACATACTCATTAAATATTCTCGTTTTACTCTCTCCTCTAACAGAGTGATATGACGAGAAAAAATGATACAATATCGCCCTACGTGCTGGAATCTTTACCCTGTTCTACTGATATTCTTCCAAACAAATCTGTAAATACTGCTATTATTAAAACGACAACCGTAAAGAAAAACAACTGAAGAAAAAGTGTGCAGCCTTCAATGTGCCAAGAGAGTCATCACACTTCTCGTCTTAATCCCATTCAGTTGACTAGCATCTCTCAAACCGCTAGCAACGTGAAGATAGTGTGTCATTATAATAGCTATAATTCAGAAAATCAATTCAGTCAGAAAAGAAATTTTCGTGCACAGGAGAAGTATAAAAATAGACTTTTCTTTATTGGCATCGTTGAGATAATACGACACAACACAGTGGGAACTTTGGGAAAGCAAGCTTATTTATCTTCTGTCCTTGATAGCAAAAGTAACGGCAGGAACACGGACACATCAACTGTATCCATCACAAGAGAAACAAACACATTACCCAGCACCAACCATGTAGCCCAAGTTCAGAGACGTCGTAACCCTATGAAATTGGTTTTAGCGGCAGGAAGAAGGGACAAGGCAAGGGAGAGCCGGGATAACCGGTGGACTGGCACACAATGCATTGTCGTCAAAGTCATCAGAAGAGTTTCAAGAACGGTCCCCCAATTAGCTGTTTACTTCTAGTTAGATCTGTGTTATGATCACCATGATGACCCTAGAGGGAGGAATGAACAAGAGCAGTGAATAATTCCACAGACCTATCAGCTCATAGAATTCATGACCAAAAGTTGGAAGCTGACCTTCGCCTTTGAAGTTGACTGTTTAAGCTAGAGGCTAATTGTTAAGCGTCTGTATCATCCATCTGATCGTGATCGACCCCAAATCCGTTAAACAGATGTTATCGCTCTGCCATTTGGACCCTGAAACATACTTTAAATTTTAAACCATTCCTCCAGGCTAAGTAAAACAATTACTGCAGGAGTTGAAAGATAAGGGTGGGAGATTTTATGCAACATAACTTGCGTAGACGTCAACATCCTTTTATTCCGTTAACAATGAACGTCAGTATTTGTCTATGGAGTTGAAGATTGAACGATCAATTCTTGGTTGTTTGCTCAAAATCAACTTCCCCAATTTTCGCGGAGGCATCAATACGACAGTCATCGTCTCATCGGTCGCTGTTCAGAAAGAAGAGTGAAACATCGTCAGAAACCTTAGTTCGCTTATTCTTTTTATATGTTGGTGTAACAATAAAGAAATATCAAGCGGCCAATCGGTGTTTTGGTTTTTTCGTCCGTTATAACTAAGTGTTTCTGAGAAATCTTCGAGGAACAGCGTGGGCCCGAGCGTAGCGAGAGCTGGGCATTAACGGTTTATGAGACGTGATTGACAGTTTCTGACGATAGAAACAGATCTGGCGGATTCAAACAGTTGGTGAAAGTTTGGATAGTCGCCATTCATTTTTCCTGGTGCCGGACAAGTCCTCTTTGAACAAGCAATATCTGGAACTTTTTGGAATTTGCTCAAGTTCAACAATGCCTGGGTCAAAGAAGGGACAGAGTGTCTTGGATGCAAACAGGAAAGTAAGTCATTGTGACTTGTCAGTTACTTGTAACGATGTGTCTGATGTTAAGCATGACATGGTTGATGTTACTGTTTCGCCGTTCAGGGATAATAGGAACATCAAACTCCCTAAATTAGAACCACGGTGTTTTGATGGAAACCCGGCTGATTATTTACAATTTGTAAAGGAGTTTGAGATCATGTTGAGTGGTTTTTTATTAAGTGATGAATTGAAGTTAATGTATTTGATGAGATATTGCACTGGAGATGCTGCAAGAGCTATACAGTGTTGTAAGTTTATGAAGCCAAAAGAGGGCTACGATGAGGCTATGAGCATATTACGTCAAAGGTTTGGAAGACCTTCGATGATTGCAGGGAAATTATTCGAGGCTGTTAAGGGTAATGGTGGTCAATTACAGGATGAATCCTAGGCACTCACTGAGTTTTTAGATAATTTGCTAATTTACAAGAATGCAATGATTTCGATGAATCGCACGAGTGACCTCAACTCGAGTTTTATACTAGAAGTAATAGCAAGACGCCTACCTACTCGACTGCAAAGGAAGTGGGTGAAGATAAGCTCCCGTATGGAGGATGAGGGTATCGAGCCAAAGTTTGATGATATCCTGAAACTGGTAAAAGATAGTGTCAATCAATCGATGAGCAAGTTTGCCAGTCTATTACATCTCACCCCTAGAATAGAGCAGTCTGAGGGTAAAACGCTCTCATTGATGACGAAAGGGCCTCAGAGAGGTGGATATCGAGAAGGCTCCATGATGTCCAATAATGCATATAGACCTAGTGAGTGTAACAGGTTTCGTAGTACATCCTCAACAGATAAGTTACAAGCTGCAAGACAAACACGGTTGTGTTTTACACGTTTTCAAGAGGTGCATACAAAGGTGAACTGTGAATCAGTGAGCAAGTTTAGTGATAAGCTAAATGTAAACTCCAGGCCTGACTCCGAATTGTGTGACGATAACGGTGCGGTCAGGAAGTATGTAGTTACAACTGGTAAGCCACTGTTGAATAGAGTGTCACAGAATAGAGTTACTGCTTCAGAGTGCAGTTCTGACTCCAAAAGTTTACAAAGTATAACTAGTCAGAGTGAAGATATAAAACCTTTAATGATTTGTGAGGAGGAACCAAAATTGTCTACTTCTGTTATTAAAGAGTTTGAAAATGATGAAGTTGACGGTAAAGTGAATATTCGTGATAATGATCATGATACTTCACAGTTGTCTTTGGTTGATCATTATGAGATGAGGGATATGCTTGGCAGCCTGTAGACGGCCGTAATTTTGAGTGACCGCGAATGAGATAAACAAGCGATTTGCTCGCTCGTGATTGGCCAGTTTGTCATTCTAGTTGAGGTAATTTCAAACATCATTTTGCTGCTTGGTTAAGTACTGAATTTCCGGGATCGTTTTATCAAATTTGAGAGATAACTGACAACACAATCTATTACAGCTCAGGAGGGAAATGAAATACCGGTGGATTTATTTGCTGAATTCAACGAATTCATGCCAAATTAAGATCTAAGGACTTCTTAGGGCTGTGAAGAATGCAAACAATGTTCTGAAGAGGTAATAACTTCACGCAACTTCAATTATTGCTTGACCATTATTTTCAGAGATCCTTAAATAAGTATGATATACACAGTGGTCTGGCTAATCATGATCAAAATGGCATGGTTGATGCAGCATATACATATACTCATGTATATGTAGGTAAACCTAGATAAACTGTGTTCTTGTCACGAAGATCGGAAAGCAGGTATCAGATGTCTCAGTAAGCAGTGTAATACATGTAAGTTACATGTTTTTATTTGACACAAGCTGGATCTTCACTCACTTTCAGAATTAATCTTGAATTCAGTTGGAATAAGCTTGTTGAGCACATCAGTATTGAGAGAATACAGTGAAAGTAAGTAAACACATGCTTCTTAAGATTAAGTGATACATTTATTTGACATGATTGTATAATTATTAGTTGTCTATCTAAGTTAATGATGAATTCGTTGCGATGATAATACCTATTATTGTTTTTATAGTCACTATGAACATGAATGTCATTATTATTGCTGTCAATACCTATTATTTGTCATAAAGTGGTTGTCATTTTTGCTAAAATATTTGTACAAGCTTTGAAAACTACTGCATAACTTGTTGTTAGATAATTTTATCATTTCATGATGCTTCAATGGACCTACTGGATATCGACCAGCGATAGGTTGCAAAGTCCCTTAAGTTTAGTGAAAACTATTGGGCTACTTATACATATATATATATATTGTTTGTAAAGTGATTACTTGTAAATGCTTATCAGGAAAAATTTTTTATTCAGATCATGCATGTAATACCCAAGTTAATTATGCTTTTCTTAAACCTTTTCAGACTTATGGAAAAACATATATGTGCCGTGTTCTCAGATGGAACTTACTGACGGTAACAAAGGACTACTCATCTGAATTATCTGTACATTTGAAATCTGATTTTTGTTTAATAAACAATTTTTCAATGAATCTGTCTTCCTTCTGTTGTAATGCGATTGTGTTCCAGTAACATAAGTAACTCGTGCTAAGTTAGGAGTTGAGGGTAAACTGTTAGGAGTAAATGCGGTGTCTGGAAAACTTTTGTTTACGTGGTTATATGAGCAGATAGCAACGCATCGTGTTCCGTGGGTGAGAGCCCTAGGCATTCTGTTTTTAATTATTACGATAACCGTAGTTGCACTGAGTTATACATCTAACAGCATAGGTATAGTCTCTCCTTATGTTACATTGCGACATGCAGAAATCACAAGCAAACTATCTCAGGTAAATTTATTCTCACTTTGTGACTATGAATCGGGAATCAGTTTACGTATTCTGCTATGACGATATATAACTCGAAACGCTTTATAATCGCAACACCTTCTCTACGGTTTAGACATATTTACTTTATTTGACCACAACATAATCTTTTACCAATAGGCTTTTCCAAATATCTGCTCCTACTTAGTATTTCAAAGATAGCCTCATATACTCTATACCTCACATATTACGCAAGGGCTAATATTCGGTCTTATCAAGTAGAATAAACAAACGATTAACGAGGAATACATTTATTAATGAATTAACATGTAATACAAAATCGACAACAGTGCAGGTATCTTTTTCTTTATCAACGAAATCCATGAAATTCCCGAAAGTAGATATTATCTGAAAAAGGACATAAGATATATACAGATATAGACATTGTTATCAGTGTTAACACAATAACTAACCATTAAATATGTTTAAAATGACGAAATAATTACTTGAATTGTATATAATTATGTAAGTCCACAGTTTTCAATAATATAAAATCCATGTTGCATCTGCCTGCAAACATCAAGTTTATGCCATAAAAAAGGAATTACTTCGCGTATATAATTTCTAAGTATTTCTGCAGATTTTTCCTAAAGAAATACATATGGAGTAGCCTTGTCAGCATTACGAAAATTAAACAAGGAAGTAAATGATATAATTACCGAAACGAGCTATCCCACCTCGTTATGTCCATGTGTGATCCATTAAAATGCAAAGAAAATTCACGAAAAGATCATTATAACATGTTTCTTCAAGTAATTCGACGTATTTTGAACGGAAAGGTACGTTTTTCCAAAAAACTGCAAACTGCCTGTAAGCTACGGCCGGATAAGGACACCACCATTGCCTGTTTCTGCTAAATACGCCCTATTTCATCAACTTTTAACTGGAATATATGTAAAAAAGTATGTAAAACAACGAAAAGTGACCTAACCTTGACGTCATTTCCAAAAATAACGCCAATATTCATCAGCTGATCAAATGACCTACGGCCGTCTACAGGCTGCCGATATGCTTACTACTGCTAAGTTAAATAAAGGTTCTGTACAACTACAACGTGAAGTAGAATTGAACGCAGATGCAGTTCCAGAAGGTGTGCATATTTGTGAGACAGTCAGTGTAATTGATCAGTGTGTAGCCCACCTATCATCAGATAATAGTGCTAAACCCGAACTAGTAGTGAAAGACAGCAGTGGTGGTAATCTTGCAGTTGGACAACTATCTGAGAGCCGAACAAGAACAGCTTCCGATCCACCGCTAAGTTCATCACCTTGTGTCACTCAGTCATCGTTGGTGTTTTCATCCACAATGAAACAGATGCCCATCAACTCAAGTATCTTGTGCAATGACTATGATAGTATTGGTGCGTTTGAAAAGACGAAAGATATTGCTCAGTTTAGTGAGAATAAGCCAAGTGTAAACGAGAGAGTAATTGTTAAATTGACTTGCATGAATAAAGGCATTTCTAGTTTCAAGTTACTATTTGAATGTTATTATCTTTGGTGTAAATCACTCTGTTTCTACACTTGGTTGATGAGATATGCCGTGTGTTTGTTCGTCATCTATATTCTACGATACAATGACATGAGCGTGTTACCATTCAGATTTGAAGATATAGCTGATAGAAGGAGGTCAGCAAATGAACTCTGCGACGATTTTCCAACCTAGGGCGTCAACCTGAGAAGGGTTGTAGGCGTACTGCTGTAAGTCCTACAGTTCTTCAAAGGGTAGCGCATCAATGAGCAGTCCAATATGCTTGGTGTATGATCTTCTACATATGTTCATATTGTATATACTGAATTGATATCATCTGTCATCTAGCTGTTGGTAATTCTGTTTGTGTCCGGACGACTTCCACTTGGATCATCAACCTGAGAAGGAATGTAGGCGAACTACTGTAAGTCCTACAGTTCTTCAAGGGTAGTTTGTCATGCCGGAATCCACAACATTTGATGTGTTGATTGTACATATGTTTGTGTTAAATAGTTGTGTGAGTTCCAATTATCGCAATTGTTGGTTAATCTTGTTTGTGTCCGCACATTCCACAACTTACAATCGTCAACCTGAGAAGGGTTGTAGGCGTACTGGTGTAAGTCCTGCAATTCTTCAAAAGAATTCCACCAAGACATGATCGGCGAGGTTGTTTGTACAATTTGTATATACGTGTGGTGTGTCATAGCAATTGGTGTATTTTGGATTCATTGTGTTTACTTGCTGTTTTCGTATCTTGTTGTTATTGCGTAGTTTTGTTAAAATTTTCGTCGTGATTACTTCTGAAGTTGTTTCGAGTCTTCTACATCCATGAATGAATTGATTGATGTTAAGGACAGCAGATGGGCCGTATACGCCTGGGAGGCTACTGGTGAGAATGAAATGCACACGGAGATAATTGTTAGCTGCGGTCCCACACGCCGGGGAGAAAGAGTGTAAACGACTGAGGCTCGCATGCGTCACCGCTACTAGAACTGAGGCAGAATGAGTGACAAGCGATTTCAGTGGTTATTGGTAATGAGTAGTGATATGTATCCACATATATATATTTATGTGTGTGTGTGCATGTTGGTCTCTCTTTCTGTTTGCTCGGTTAGTCTGTGACCACTTCACTTGTATGGACTTGTCTCCTTTAATAATGTGTATTCTCCTTATATTATATTATATATAATATGAGTGTTTGTTGACAGTCCGTTGCTTGGTGACATATATCCATATATGTTTGTTGGCATGTCTGCTATATTCGCTATGTATAATTGGATCGACACTCCATTATAATTAGCCATTCATGTTAAGACTGTCTAATGATTTTTCCCACGCTTGTCTGAATTATTTATATATATTCGCATTCACAATTTGTGTGAACTACTTTACTTTACAACTACTTTACTTACTTACCACTTTGGTGTGAGACCATTTATTTTCGTCTCCTTGTGTTTGGACAATAGAAGTATCATCGCAAACCTAGTGGTCTTCTGATTTCCGCCTTCTCGCGTCAGGACTATTAGTTTCTCGACCAGTCCATAACAATAATTTAGCGACGAGTACATAACAAGTAGATAAGAGGATGTGCGTAGAGTATCGTGAGGTGCTGCCATGGTCACTTTGCATTCTGCAAGAGTCATACTAGCAAATGGCGATTGTGTTGCAAGATATCAAGAGGAGGTCTCTGTCTGGAGGCGCAGGTCGTCAGCGATGTGTGAGATTGTGCTGTGGGTATGCTTGTGGTGTGTTGGCTTTTCTGTTTGTTTTCCATTTCAGCTCTGTCCGTGTGACCCAGGTTCTCGCAATGGCATCCAAGTCAACGTATATTGGTCGTGAAGGAAAAAAGGGTTAGATCCCTTTTTTGCCGGGGAGTGTCAATGGAGTTGAAGATTGAACGATCAATTCTTGGTTGTTTGCTCAAAATCAACTTCCCCAATTTTCGCGGAGGCATCAATACGACAGTCATCGTCTCATCGGTCGCTGTTCAGAAAGAAGAGTGAAACATCGTCAGAAACCTTAGTTCGCTTATTCTTTTTATATGTTGGTGTAACAATAAAGAAATATCAAGCGGCCAATCGGTGTTTTGGTTTTTTCGTCCGTTATAACTAAGTGTTTCTGAGAAATCTTCGAGGAACAGCGTGGGCCCGAGCGTAGCGAGAGCTGGGCATTAACGGTTTATGAGACGTGATTGACAGTATTATTTTGGTGCAAGTGGTTGACAAGTAGGAATGAAACAAGATCAGTGCTTCCTTCAGGTGACTGACAGTCAAATTATGCACCGGTGGCCCAGTGGTCAGGACACTCGCTGACCATGTACATGGACCGGGGTTAGATCCCTTGGCGACGCACGTCTGATATCAGTGGTTGGCCTAAAAAATTTGCGATAACGATACCACGTGCTGAAAATTCCCAACCTGTACCACAAGTACTTTGTGGAATCAAACTATAATTCAAAATAAAAAAATTTTTCTTTCTGAGGAGAGAGTTTTGGAAAGACTGACCCGAGAAACTGTACTTCCGCACACTTTAAGACATTTGATTCATAGATTCATACGCGATTCCGAAAACAGAATCCGAATAGCCTTGTCAGAACGGCCTCCTCTGGATACTGATGTCATGCAGCCTTAACAAAACATATTTTCTTAGTAAACCCTAACGCTTTGAGCATTCGGGAAGCGACAACACCACATAAACTTCCATATGAACCAAACCCTCTTCTGATGATAAAATGTGGAATTTAGATTCCCATACCTGTCAATCGCTTTTTATAATATTCGCTGAAGCTAGTCTGATCTGATGAAAAGTTGCAGAATTTATTTGAATGAATTCAAAAGTTTTTAAGAATGGTTAAGAGTAGTGACTGTGATTTAGAGGTAGTACTGCTAGACTGGTGTGAATCAAAAATCAATCCTGTTTCTAAGAATGAAGACAAGCCCCTGACAATCAGTTGGATATAAGCTTAACTGATGTATTACCTCGAGTTTCACTGTAATAATCATGCGCAGACTAGTTGGTGCAGATCGATAACAAATCCGAAAATGCCAGCAAGCTTTAGGTGAGGAAGAGCTTGTATTGGTCACATCTTCACAATTCGAGAGATTATGGAACGCATCCATACTTATCAGCGTCTAAAAATTTCTTAAACTGGAGGAACAATTGGACTCTGTTGCTTGAGATGTGGCAGCGTATATCTAGGAAGTGCCGAGAAAGCACATACCACCAAACTTTATGCTCCACTGGAACAAAACGGCAGGATTAAAGCCTAATGTGAGTAGTCATCCAATGTTTGACCACCAGTGATGCCTACCTTTTTCACCTTGATTTATTTGTAATAGAAGCACTTGAAGGTTTGACCTTGAATGACTGTAGTTTCCTAGGAACTGACTTGTTAGCGGAGGAAAGCTTTATCAATTAAGAGTGAGCGATTGATGTTATCCTTATGTGGGAGTGCAACGGAAGAGCAATAAAGTGAACCTTAATAGCTCAGTTGTAGGATCTCTGATTCCAAGACAAGGTTATGCGAGTTCTAATCGTAAAAAAACACAAGTTGGTCCGAGATTGGAGCCTTGCCATGTTGATGAGTGCCAACAGGCGCCAAAACCTGCCGATTGCCTACAACTATTTAATGCCGTTGATTTAGGTGAAGACGTCGCTAAAGCACTGAAAATTCTGGTAACCTTATGTGGGAATCTCGGAAGATTAGCCAAACGACTTAACTGCCACAAGCAATGGACAGCACCGACATTCAATCTCAATAGAGCGGTTGAAAGTGCTGATCGCTTCACTTGTTCTATAAGCTGTATAAACGGTTAGAAAAGAAAAGATAATATATTTATTCTTACCTATGTAAAAAGTTGAAATCCATAAATATCACAATAGCAATGCAAAAGGCTAAAGTAAGTTTTTCTAACTGGCGTCATGTCAGTCGTGCACGGACACAGAAAGCTCGTTTCGCATACGCCTTCCAACTTACGCCATCTCCAGTGTAGACGAGATATCCGGCCGGCTATCGACCAAACGGCGTGGGTACTGCTCAGAAGTCAGTTCGCTCCTTACTCCTTCTTTTGTGCCTGTGAAACACGGCCACTGAAAGTGGAAGACATGAAATGACTGACTGATTGACTGTCCTGCATCATAGGTGTCTGAGTTCTACCTTCCGTGTTAGATGGTGGTATAACACGGTGAGTAATATTGAGGTTATGCATTCGTCGAGTGCTAGGTAAGCAGTGAGAATCAATCGACGACGTTATGAAGTTACATAGATTGAGATGGTTAGGACACGTGTTATGCATGCAGGCCTAGCCATCGATCGCCCTTGTCGACGGACAATGTTAGCTAGCTGACATAGGATGGATAAGGTTGGAAGAGAGCTAGTGGTGGTCAAACTGAAACATGGCTTCATCAGTCAATCAAATCCACAACAGTTAGTTTAAGGTAGTCAGTCAGTCAGCCAGCCAGCCAGCCAGTCACGTAGGGAGGTCCAGACTTCTTGACTGGTTGGGATCATCAGGATGGTAAATCCAGTGGCTGGAGACAGTTGGTGATGTGGCTCAAAGTCGTTCTCAATGCATAGCGCAGATGCAGTCACTTTTTGTGATTTATCCTATCCAGTAAAATTCTATTGTTCTTCCATACTACTATTCCTTTATCGCTGACACTTCTATTTATTATCTATCTGTCTTTTGAATCTGTGTTCGCGCTCTTCTCTTGTTTTGTGTGGTATATGAAGGGAGTGTAGCAACTCGAACTGCTGTACATCTGTTTGAAGTTCTATGTTAAAACCAGTCATTCAGTCGAGAATCACATCAGTCCAGTTGGACCGATTGGTAACAAAATGTCAGCAAGGATTCAGGACCACCGTGTAGCAATAACCACTTCACCTGACCTCTGGCGTAGGAGTGATATCTGCTTATCATTTTACAGACATGTGCATGGATTCAGTTCACTCTTCCCTCCTGTTTGAATGTGATATATGACCATTAGAAATAGAAGACATAAAGTGAATCGCTGTCTCCGACCACAAATATTTCCTTTCTGTTTCGCGTGTTAAGTGATCCCATAAAATGAATAATTCTATTGTTATGGGCAGTGTTAGGTGAAGAGTGTAAGTCAATCGATGAGGTTTTAAAGGTTGACGGATATCTCGTTCAGCAACTTCTAATTAATTTATTCTCGCGTACCAAAGACAAAGCAAAGGCAATATTTGATCGTCCAAACTACGTGATATATTTAGGCACCAAAACAAACCGTCAGACGAACGCTTAGCTGGCTAGTGATCGTGCACGTGACATGACGAGGTACCAAATGGCGGGGATGCTTGACCGGAAGCCTTCAGCTAGACAAGTCGACTTAAACAGTGGTGGTCAGCATCCAATGAGTGATTGCTGTGGTCAATAATTTTGGGGAATTATTTACCGCTACAAGGTTGTCGTGAATCGAATGAGATGGCTAGGACACATCGCACTTATGCAAAGCCATCGGCTTCCCTGACGAGCTATTTTAGCTGATACAGGGTCGGACTCCGATAGAGTTGGCGATGGCTAAACCAAATCTTCGAGTCAATCCCATCAAGTCTTCGATCATTGGTTCGAGTAATGTAGGGCGGTATGGACTATCTGATTGGAATCCTCGGCATAATATGTGGCAATGGTTGGAGACAACTTATGATGTGGCTCAAAATAGTGCAACGAGACGCAATCGCATGCATGTGGGTGGACTGCTCATCAGTGGATATGGGACACCTAACTCTTTATTTATATTTACGTGATATCCACCAAATGGAATAATTGGGAAGTGCTTACTGGTCTACTTACTACTTTACCGGAGGAAAACTGATACATGTACACGAATTCATACGGAATAATTTCCAAGTACAACCTTAGTAGTCATCATCAGTAACATAGTTTCAACACACTGCACCGGCCTGGATAAACAATGACATATTGTGATGACAGCTGTCTGGAAGACAAAATGTAGATAACAACTGATGTCAGTGTTTACGTCCCAAATGAGGATCATGAGGCAAGACAAGGGCAAAGTCTGACCTTGAGGAACTCAACAACCAATCACAGGAGAATTAGCTTGGGCGGATGTGATTCGCAGGTGTATGACGGGACTGTCTAAGAAACGGCAACAAAGAGATGGCGGAATAACCTTCAGCAAGAAAACAACCAATCAGGAGACGTTGCAGCTCTGCTAAATTAACGAATAATAATGTACACAAAAATCTATATGCATCGATTTTCTTAAGAAACGGTCTGTTGCCTGGCCCTTGTCTTCTGTAGTTTCAATATAACTTCGTGACCTGAAGTGTGCACTTAGCTTTGGGCGCAATATCTCACTAGATATAGATTGTCCTTGAAACAGGATCCATGGCAAACTATTTATGTATTCATTTTATCATGCTTAATCTTGTCAGTTTCCAAAGCATACAGTTTTTACGAAATTGCTAGTATATTCATTTTTCAGCAGAATACTCTTCAGATTTCCTATTTTTCATGAATGAGTTAACAGGTATGCGGCAGTCCGATTTTTAGACAGCGAGTTAAATTACATTTAAACTGTGTCGATATGACCTACAGAAATGGATTTACTAACAATTCTAAGTAATCATACTTAACAAATTTCTCTTAATAAAACCATGAGTCCTTTAGGTAAGAATATAAAAAATTGAAAGCTACCTTAATATACGCTTCCTCTTAAGTAAGTGTAATGGGTTGGTGGATATTACTGAGAATTCGGAGTATACCATATCAGAATTCGCGATTTGCAATTTACACAGTTCGACGCGAAATTCCACCAAGTCTCTTCGGAAACTGAAATTATTCACATTACAATATCTGATCAACCTGATAATGTATATGTATATATATACTGCTGTTCGACTGACATTAGTAGCTGGATGCCATCCACACCAAATAATAGTCCGTTTGAATCATTTTGATCTGGTTAGGAAATGCTACTGGCGAGTGTGAGTGATAACCAATTACTCACCCCAATAAATCAGTTATGCATACACCATCATGCATTTATTCTTGGGGCAGATCATATCTATATTTAACAAGTTTGTATCACGTTGACAAACGCAAACATATCTTTTACACCCCATTTGACTAACTCAAGGTTAAAAGGTTTCAATAAATGTGCCAGTCATTATGTAAATGATGGTATGAAGTCTAGTAAATACAAGAATTCAATTACCAGATAGCTTCTCTATCTCCTTTTATTAATACGACCTTCGTATAGTACCTAATATTATTGCACTGATAACAGCAATCAACACTAGTACTTTCAAATCTCCCTAGATGATATTTAGAAGACGGTATTAAATTTTATTGTTAAATAATCAAGTCTTTAAATTGCACATGTGTAGCTGAAAATTCGATGTGAATGCGACTGTCATATAATTTTGGGACACGTTATAGCCTGCATATCTGCCTTATCCAAAAGTAACACTGGTAAACATTGAAGACCTATCAACTTAGGTCATTAGGAGAATTATATTCAGGTATCTGTATATTCAGTACTTTTGTCTGCTGGATCCTCTATTTTGTTTTATGCACATTCAATAAGTCGTTTATTAATAATTCCGCTGCAGGTCTGATAGTGCATAAAAATGCTCTGTGTTCAGCGATTTGTCCCAATTTAATAAGCATTTAAAGCTATTTTTTGGAGAAGGAGTGTGTGCGGTGGTTTACAATGAGTCTTACATCTTACCGCAGGTACACACTGACAGTACGTTTATTCCAATAGGATGTTTATGTATGATTTAAGTAATTTAAAAATCCTTAAGTTACTTAGATAAATCCCTCCATCCTCTCAATAAACAAGCCAATAGAAGAAATAATACTGTGCATATTTTATAAGGTGAAAATTTATTACCTAGAAAACCAGTGACATATGTAAACAAAATACTAGAATCCAGGGTACATGATACAAAAATAAGTTCTAGGCATGCCTATCAAATAAATGCAGAATATCCCAACATGAGAAAAATGCACTTCTGATAAATTCACACACACACTCCCGGTTCATAAGAAGACGAAATCTGCAAAAAAAAAATTAAAAAATACAATTATATTCAGTCTACCCACAAGAAGTTGGGAAGTAGTGAAATAGATATTGAAAAATGAAGTGGAGAATTTCACTAACCACGATTTAAATGACTTTGTTTTCTTGACATTCCTGAGATGTGCTTTCTACACTCATTAACGAATAAGAGTTAGATTCACTTCGTTGAAGCGTTGAGACTTTTGTTTTATTGCTACTGTTATCCGTCTCCACGAACGACAATAAAGTGGTTAGTTGTACACGTCGTTTCTGCGGCTTAGGTGGGAGCACAGGGTTATCGACATTCGTAGTACTTTTGTCCGATCTAAAATACAATGGCCCAAGATTAATGATAAATAAGAGACTAATTATTTAAAAAGTCACACACACATAAAAGAGGAATTTTTCAAAATCAGTAATTATAGAGAATTAGAAAAATTATTAACTATGTACGCAGCTTACAAAATTACTATTCAAAAGGTTATTTTTTAGGGCATCGAATTCTCATAGTTTTCACGTTATCAAAATCACAGTTCCATTTTTAAAGCGGGATCACTACAAACAATTATAATTCCTGTCGGAAAGCTATCAGTACCGCTAAAGAAAGCAAAACGAAAAACACTTGCCAACAGTAAAACCTTTTACAGTAACTAATCAACAGGTGGTTTGCATGCATACAGTGAACTTCATCTTAATACATGACCGTAAAACAACACAGCTGAAATCAACGCGCACTATAAAACCCTTGTCATACGTGCCGGAAATCAATAGGTAAGAAATTATGCCGTTAGATATGATGTTTTATGAATATAAATCAAGCACAACCATTAAGCCCACACAGTCTAGAAAGAGTAGGTAAGAATGTGAGAAATGATCTGAAACTAATCGAAAGGAGTTTATTCATTCTCATACCACCTATTAAGATTACGAGTCAGTGAAGAGATCCCTGTTTTCGTGACTTCACTTCAAAGCTGTACAGATATTCAGGGTGTTTGTATGCGCAATGTAGATTGACAATAGAGATCAAAGGTTATTGTCAAGTGATAACAAAACGAACCAAAGTGAATGAGTAATAACTTTGACAAATAACTAGTTGAGTGACGAATATTCGTTTGGAAATAGTTGATAAGAGAACAAAAGATTGAGAGTGAATTACAAAAACATAAAACGGTTTTACACAGAGCTTATTACACACTTAATCAGGAAGACAAAGAAAGAAGAAACAAGACAAAGAACAAACAGTATTAAGGTCATGGTAATAAAACCCGACCGAAAGCTGCTACCTTGACGTGGTGGTCGGGCTTGAACACCGCAATGACCTAATCAAGCTATACTGGCTGAGACTTATGTCTCTTGAGGTTCTACCATGCCAGGCAGGTTGTTTGGATAGCGGTTAAACAAAAAGCAGCTACCTCATCCAATACCATGATCCAAACAAATTCACAAAATTTCATGCCGGATCGGCCGTGGCCCGGATTAACAACGACCGCGCTTCCTGCTGCCGTGTCACAGGGCGGGAGTGATAAGTATGCTACTGAGGCACACAAAACAACGAAGAACGAACAAAAACAGGCCGCGTGTGACCGGCCACAAGCAGTTGTCCCCTGGGCTCTGCGGTCACGCAACCAACTTCCACGGTGTGGGCAGCCGGGAAGTAACAATCGCCCTCACAATCCAAAACGCACACAAAACCTCTCTAATCCTCACTTATCTTTGTCTTCATCTTCATCTCTATTACCTTACCTTCCCCCAGTGATGCAACTCCTCTACTTGATGGCTCCTCACTCCCTCTTCACTCTGTGTCCACTAAAAACGACGAAAGCCAAAAAACCACCACGGATAGTCTCCTAAAGCCACGCCACCAATTTCATATAGGAGCATTTAATGTAAGGACACTTTGCCAAATAGGACAACAAGCATCACTAGCTAAGACCCTGGCATCTCGAGCCATTGATGTATGTTGTGTTTCAGAAACACGCATACAAGACCCAAGTGTGGTTATTCACCTAACCCCACCTGGCCAACAGGATGAATCTTCAAAATTCACCTTGAGGGTGTCAGGAGATGCCACAGCTAGTTCACGGGATTAGCTGGCGTAGGGATAGCTCTGAGTACTAGGGCAGAAAAGACATTGCTTGACTGGATCCCAGTAGATAGCCGAATGTGTGCTGTCCGTCTGAACGGATCAGTAAGAAGGAGAAAGGACTGCACTACTCGCCGATGCCTTTTCGTAATCTCCGCCTACGCCCCCACTGACTGCAGTTCGGATGAAACGAAGGATGAGTTCTACCAAAAGCTGTCTAGTTTGGTGAGAAAGGCTAAACGCTCAGATATAGTCGTTCTAGCTGGTGACTTCAACGCTCAAGTAGGGAAATTGTGTCAATCTGAGAAGGATGTCGGTGGCACCTATGGAGTTCCGTGCCAGCGAACCGACAACGGTGACCGTCTCCTACAGTTCTGTTCAGATAATCATTTGTTTCTTGTAAGCACTAACTTTAAACACAAGGAGAGACACTGTTTAACCTGGCGACCCCCATCATCAAACCAACGCTGGACACAAATAGACCACATAGCAATAAGCTATCGTTGGCGTGGGTCGGTAGGAGATTGTCGCTCCTTCTGGAACACGTGTGTAGATACCGATCACGCACTGGTCCGGGCTCGTGTGTGCTTACGACTGAACGGACGTAGGAAACAGCTGGCGGTAAAACCATTACGCCCCCAGCTCGATCAGGAAACTAAATCCCTATTTGAGGAAGAACTAGCTAAACGCATATCTGAATCCGACAGCTGTGCTCACCCTGGAGAAGCCTGGAAGAATATTCAGTCAGCTATAGATACAGCTGTAAAAGCTGTGAATAAGACAAATCCAAAGGTGAGTAAAAACCACTGGATTTCGACTGCCTCATCCGAACTGATAGATGCTAGAAGACTTATTCCGGCGAGCTCCGAATTCAATGAGGAGCGAAAGCTGCACAAAAGGAAACTTACTAAAAGTCTCCGCAAGGACCGTGAACAGTGGTGGGTGACAAAGGCGAAAGAGATGGAAAAAGCATTGGCGATAGGCAACACTAGGCAACTCTTTAGACTCATCACAGAATCGGGCGGGAAAAGGCAATTCATAAGTGAGACTATTTCTGAGAAAAATGGCTCCTTAATTAGCTCTCAGGATAGACGCCTTGAACGCTGGAAAGAACACTTTGAGGAACAATTTAACTTGCCTACAGCCACACTGAACCTCCCCGCCATCCACCACGTACCCGAATGGGATATAGACACTGGTCCGCCGTCTGTAGGTGAGGTTACAAAAGCTATCAGTAATTTGAAACGAGGCAAAGCGGCAGGACCCGACGGAATTATTCCGGAGGTGTTTAAATATGGGGGTGACATACTAGTTTGTAGATTAACTGAGGTACTAGGCAAAGTCTGGGAATCAGAGACAGTACCATCAGACTGGGGTAAGTCACTCATTATACCGATATTCAAGAAGGGAAACAAGTCCTCGTGTGATAATCATAGGGGGATCAGCCTAACGAACATAGTCTCTAAAATCCTAGGCTCAGTAATCATGCATAGACTAAGCAGAACTCGGGAGGAACAGACAAGGGAAAATCAAGCAGGCTTTAGACCAGGTAGAGGGTGCATAGATCATATCTTCACTCTTCGACAGATTCTAGAACATAGACACACTTTTCGGCGTCCAACAATTGTCATATTTCTTGACTTGAAGGCGGCCTTCGACTCCGTGGACCGAAAAGTACTATGGCAATGTCTGACTGTGAAGGGAGTGCCAAGAAAGTACATTGCACTAATCAAGGCACTCTATTCAAACTCACGTAGTCGTGTAAGGGCTTATGGGGAATTGTCATCTGAATTAGTAACAACCAGTGGTGTCCGACAGGGATGTCCACTTTCCCCATTTCTGTTTAACTTCATCATAGATATGCTAATGGAAGTATCCTTAACTGAACGTAGTGACTTAGGAATCGACTTGTTACCAGGGAATAATCTAATGGACTTAGAATATGCAGATGACATAGTCCTGTTAGGGGAGGATGCTGACAAAATGCAGAGTCTTCTGAACACCTTGAGCAGCAATCTTCGTATGTTTGGCATGCGATTCGCCCCTGCAAAATGTAAGATGCTGCTACAGGACTGGACGACGTCAACCCCTAACTTAGTGATAGGGAGTGAAGTGATAGAACATGTTGACCACTTCACCTACTTGGGAAGTTGTATTAGCACCAACGGACTGATTGGCGATGAAATCTCAGCACGGATCCGAAAAGCTCGAGCTGCTTTCGCTGACTTACACCATCTCTGGCGTAGGCGTGACATCCGGTTATCAACCAAGGGACGTGTGTACTGCTCATCAGTTCGCTCCGTCCTTCTCTATGGCTCTGAAACATGGCCAATACGCGTTGAAGACATGAAAAGGTTGACTGCTTTCGATCATAGATGTCTGCGATCTCTGTCTCACGTTAGGTGGTTTCACAAGATAAGTAATGTTGACGTTAGGCGTAGAGTGTTGGGCAAAGAGGGAAAATCAATCGACGAGGTTATAAAGTTACATAGACTAAGATGGCTAGGTCACGTGGTGCGCATGCCTAACCACCGCCTCCCCCGACGGGCATTACTAGCTGATATAGGTTCAGGTTGGAAAAGAGCCAGTGGTGGCCAAACAAAAACATGGCATCAATCCATGAAATCCTTGACAGTTAAACTGAGTCAGGTAGGGAGATGCAGACTCCCGGGTTGGGGCCCTCGGGACTCTAGGAATCAATGGCTGGAGACAATAGGTGACATGGCTCAAAATCGTTGTCAATGGCGCAGATGTATTCAATCTCTGTAATCTTTCATATTCCTTTCTACCATTACCCATTCTGTTTCACTCTTATATTTGTCAAACTCTATTAATTCTCTTCACTCATCTTCTTGTCTACCTCTGTGTGCTATTTGGAACGTGGCAACTCGAACTGCTGCACTTCGGTGCCAAGTTCTATGTTGAATCCAGACAGACAGACATGGTAATAAAAAGCCTGAATGAAACGCTTCTGAATACAAAATTCAGAGTTCTCCTTAAGGATTGTTGCATTAAGGCTTCAGCTGCACAATGACATATATATCCACTCGGACTTTAGAAAATAAGGATCGTCACTGATGAATTAATGTCTTCCTGTAGTAAGAACTTAGCTTGTTTAACTTACATGGCTAATTATCATCAACTGAAATAGAAATCAATCACTATGATCAATTTTGGTTGATGAATTCCCCAAAAAACAAACAGTAGCTTATTCCTGATTGTTGTACACAGCAATAATATGAATAACAGGTTGATTTGTAAATATTTTTACATTCACACATTTTTTTGTGTATTCATAAAACAATGCATAATGCCGGTTGATTTCTAATGAAGTATACAGGTGCAGGTGGTGGCGAAAAATTCATCATTTCAATTATATTGGTTCCCATTTATCTGATGGTGATCAGTTGCATAATGATAAGGAAAATAAAATACCTTTTAATTCAGGGGAGAAGCATTCCACTTCAACGACATCATTTCCAAGCTGTACAGACGTATTTATAATATTACAGAAAATCCCACAGTTTGACACTACGGATAGCTCAGTGAGTATACGGAACCATTCAGTGATAGACACGAGGAACTAAGGTGGAACATTAAGAAGCAACTATATAAGAATGGCATTACTACCAAATAATAGATAAATAGATGGTCCATGTAAACCAAAATAATGCATCAAGTTCATTCTATTTTCACATATTGTTTGTATAATTAAATTAACATCTTTATTCGTACTTCGCACTCTTGTGAATTGTTAAATAGTTTTCGACCTACCGTCGTGAATATTTCTGAACGAATGAAGTAAAAACAAATATACTGTGAGAGAATCAGAGTGCATCTCATTTAAAACAACACACACCATACCATACCACTAGCAAATTGTCTATTATTATATTCACGAAATATTCTCTACAAGCGGGTGTGAATACTTAGCAATAAAATGCTAGAAATTATGTACTACATATAAAAAAGTATTACCTCAAATTAAAACTTAGTATTTTTTTTGTAAAGACAAATAAGACAGATGACATAAAACAAAATTCTGAAATACTTTAGATACTTTATACGAGTATTCTTCATTCTACGTTAATGTAGCAAAAAGACATCATATTAATAAAATATACCTCATATCTGTTATCTTCTGGTCATTCGTAGATTTATTTAAGTCACACATATCTACGGATGGGGAGTCAACTTTAGATGAATCATTTTCAGTACTAGGAGTTTCGTTCAGTGTACAATCTGGTTTCACAAGCTCCATTTCCACAGTGTTAGAGTGATATTTATCCATTTCGCCAACAATAGCAGTCCCCATTGGAGAAGGTTGTGGACTAGATGCACCGAATACACCTCGATAGTGCGCACCAAGTTCGCCATGAGCAAAGTGAATAAGGGAACAATAACCATCAGTAGAACAGACCACAACTAAATGTCCATCTTTTGACCATGTTGCATCATTTAAAGCCTGGTAATGCAATTGAGAAACCTGAAAGGCATAATAGTTATTTTTTTAAAGAATAGACCAGCGATCAATTTACAGTTTCAAATTAATTTAAGAAAATCAGTACGAAAAAAAGTATCTACCTCAATGTTCTTTGAGGAGTAAATTATCCCCCCGTGTTGTTAATCATATTTCTTTTGTGATAATTTCATGAATTGTGATTTAGGTAATACAGTGCACTTGCAAGTACAATGTTGGTCAGCTGTTAATGTGGAAAAGTACTAATAATTGATAACGACAAATGTGGGCAGTCGTTCTCAGTTACATATTACAAATTCTACACAGCTTCATAAAAGCATTATACTCAGAATACTGAGGATATATGTTTATAGGAGGACACTCTAGTGGAGGTAGTTCTTTCGGAGCAGAAGTGGATATGACCTTGAAAAGTACGCATGTGTTTGAGCTGTGTTTTAATAACTATTCTCAACCGAAGATATATTACTTCCACAGTTCGCAACTTGATGTGTGTGTGTGCTTAAAACCAGAGGATAATTAAATGATGAAAACCCAGGTGTCTACGTGTGCGTAAATCATTGAGCATTACCGCATTCAAAATACGAATAGCATAAGATTGATGATGGATCCCTTCCCAATACACGAGGGAGAAGGATAAAATTCGAAACCGTCAATTTAAGTCAATTTCGATATCATCAAACATTACTCCAAGTACAGAAAATAGCATTATCCAAGTTTTGGTGGGCACACTAAGAACTTCTAGTGCTCCCCCCCCATCCCGCTGGTTTGACCACCAACCCGAATTTTTCAACTGAGCAAGATAGAATGCCTCAACCAACATATTATCTAATTACCGGCCAGTTTTATACACCTTCCCAGCCTTCAAACTTGTGAGAATAAACACTTGCAGTTCCCTACTAGAAGAAGATATTTATGTAGGTAGAGGTCCATACAGGTAACAGAATAACTGATTGGTACGAAACTGTGACTTTGAGTTTTTCTAGATAGTGTGTCTGATTTTAGAAAGGGAAACAGAGAATACGCATTTTACAGTTCTTGCGCATAGAGCCAACCAGACAAAAACCATTGTAGTCATCAGTCTGAATTTTCTTTAATCAGTATTCGCACATATCAAGGTTACTTTATTAGATGTACTGCTAACGTCATTGGACCCTACATTTAATGAAACATAGTCTCACATTATCTAAATGTAAGATGTAATAGAAAAAATTGTACAACGAAGCTAAATAGTACTTTTTCAATGTGGTAGGCTATGAGCCAAATTCGATGCGCAAAAACTTTTGCTAACATTTGGTTATCAGGTCAGAGTAACTGGGATGACGGTCAAACTGTGTAAGCGCTTGAGTCGAATCTTCATTGCGAATGATTGATAAAGTGGAAGGGAAAAAACAGGTTGATATCTACACATAGCCTAGTTAACTTCTGATTACCTAGTATTTAGACACATGAATAACTTACGTTTTACAAAGTATGCAACTGCTTTACAATGTTTAGTGAATTCGAAAAATAAACTTAAGCCTACTACAGGAAATAAATTTAGAGAACACTTATGTGAAACGGACGAAATGGAACGGTAATGTTATTGATGACAAAAAATATTGATGATAAAATTCGCAGGAAATTTAGAGATACGAAAATCTCATTTACTTTGCCTTACATCTTATCTGATAAAAAAAATAGACTCGGTGACGCAGAAGTGGATTAAATAAATGAACTACCTTTTGAAGCATTGAAATATTTAAATTTGTTATACTCATAATTTAGTTTAATTTCGTAATTTTTTGTTTCAAAAATATAAAAAGAATTTTAGAAACTATCATAGCAAGTATAATAAGCTTCTAAAAATTCAACACAACAAATGTTAGCACACGAGACTACTCTAGTGTGTGGTGTGTGCTACTGACAAGATTTATAAGTAGTAAGTAAAGAGATGTTCATCGGCATAAAAAGATATCGAATAGCGGAGAGATAGATTCGACGCCAACGACAGCAAATGTTTCAACGTTGTGGCAAAACATGGGCGACGAGAAAAGAAGACAAAGGAACACAATACAAAGGGCAGAAGTAACAAGCACAACACGGAAGATATGTGCAAATGACAATCTGCAGATAAGGTGTAGTAGTAATTTCGCTGCACAGAGATACCAAATAAACATTCCGTTACCAAGATGTTCGTCTTCTGTCATTATAAATACACTTTTCTTTCGATTTACTTATTCAAGTTTTTCTAATAGGAGACACAGTTACAAAAAAACTGGCTAAGTAAGGCGGTTAAGTGAAATTATCGATGTCAGCTGAGCAACTTGTTAATAAAAATGCCACTAAAAAAGAAATAGTAAGACGACAGTGAGTTGAAACGAAGTTCACCTCTTTTTATTAGTCATAGGGCGATATCATCATCATCATCCGACACACTGGATTCCCACTCTCCTCCGAAAGATTAACGTAAAAATGATCTATCCTAAAACTAGTACATACCTGTTTTATTTCATGAAATACTGATGTCGATTGTAAATAGCGTACTGTGGTAAACTCAGTATAGTTGTTCTAAACTGAAAATTCTAGAAAAGCCAAGAGCGACACACCATGAGTAACTGCTTTTGGTTTGAGTGATGATGCTTTAAGGTAAACAAGACAACTACATTAAATGTGTTCATTATAAAATACCTCTAGGAGCAACCTTTTCTATGCAACACTTAGAGTAGTGAAATAGTTTTCAACCACCATCGTCTTTTTTCTATTATTTCTTTGGAGATTCTTCTCTTTTACCAGCTTTAGAATTACATCACTTTTATTCTTCATGTTCGAAAGCATATTCTGACTGACTGAGTGATGTAGACCTTTTCAGAAAAGTGTATCAGCTCAAATTGCCACATTTCAGTAAAGCAGACAAGAGGATGGAAAAAAAGACATCGTAAGGATGCCACATGATAAGCAGAAATATATAAAGGGACAACAATTAAGTGAAAATCTCTTAACATTCGTAGAATTAAAAGATGACAGGGCGTGAATATATCTGCACCATGAAAGACGATATTTAACCATACCACCAGTACTCTTTTTCTTAGCATTCTCTGGACTGCAACCGGGTAATTTATACCTTCTTCCGTGAATCATACCAACAGTTGACGATTCATTTGATCATACCTAACTCTTTTTCAAACTATCATACCTCACGTCGCTTAAGAAGGAAGGTGGATCGACATATCAGACCCCATATAATGGAGTTTCTCAACCTCATCCATCAAGTTACTCAGTGAATGGCGATATTGGTGAGAAAACTAAATATTAATTCCTGACAATGTTTTAACACAGATGTAAGAGGTTTGATTAGCGTTTACCAAATCGAGACATTTACGATGCACGTGTTATATCCCACTACCCATCAAAGTACGTATATACTGTGTAGGAGTTTGCGTGGTTGATGTGATTGCGAAGCTACATTGAAAGAGATGGTTAGGACATACAATACGCACGCCAAGCCGTCGCCTTTCACGACGAAGAATATTAGTTGGAGTACAATTAGAAAAGAATTAAGAATGATCATGTGAACACACGAAACCAATCCGTGAAGTTTTCAACTGTTAGTTTCAGCCGTATGGGGTGGTTTAGGCTGTCTGGCTTGAGTCATCAGAATGATAAGAATCAGTAGCGAGAGACCATAAGTTATACAGCTCAAAACAGTTCCCATTGGCACAAAATCCTCACTAATCTTCACTTAAGTGTTCTTCCATCCGTATATATTGTGGTTTCTTTTCATTTTTCCCTACTTTTCTGGTGTGTAGCGACTTGAAGCCCCCACTTTTTTCGTCTAGTTATACATCACCAAGGCAGTTAAATCAGTAACAATTAGAGTATCTAACATTTGTACAATACTACAAGATAAATGTTACCAGATTTTCTTACCTGCGCAAATGGTACACTTTGTTGGGTGTCATAAAAAAGTACACTATCCTCCAACACTAAACAAAAAAGCCATCGATAATCCAGATTGAACAGTTTCGTACATTGATTTGTAGTGTTCTGGTTTAGGAAATTAGTTTGTCTTAATTGAAAAGGTTGAGGACAAAAGCGAACCGCAACCACTGGTTTAGAGCCTGTGGGCAAACTGACTACCGGTCGGGTGAAGTTAGAACGTACAAAAATATGCGCTGCATGTTGCGGAGCAACCGGTGGAATAGCTGCCAACACGTTGTCGGAATGCTGAGCACCATTATTTGTAAGAGGTATGTTTGACGTCTGCATTTCTGCGAATTGAGCCTCCTCAAGGTTTCCCGACGGGCAAACAAGAAATAAACCATCTGGACTAAAAGTTAATCGTCGAAAAAATGACTTCCAGGAATCATCCTAAAAAAAATAAATAAATCAAGCATTCGCCGAAGTTGTAATTCACACTTCAGTAGAAAGAAAGAGAACAGAAACAAGGTTACACATATTCTAAAAACTACACCCTCATAAAACAGACAGCAATGAACATGAAGTTATAAAGCATATGGCTGTGTGTGAAACTACAAATATAAATCCTGTTTGTGTGGAGAACAAGACACATAGCTCAACCAATGATACAAACTAACTGTCCTATACCAAAGGTAAAAGTGAGGATGATCATCAACCTTCCCACTAATTTGTCGATGATATTACGAAAATACACGAGAAGTTTGTAATTTAATTTCAAAATGCTTATGAAGATTGTGAACAACTCTATGAATGATGGTAAATATTATTTTTAGCTAGTATATACAATCCGTTAATTCTGATAAAAACACTTGCAAAGAATTAGTAGTGACGCCCAAAGCTATGGCTTGAGGCAAATAAATACGCGTCTTATTGAGATAAACATAAGTTTAAGGAACTACCTAACCGACAGACCTACCAGAGTAAACCAGTCTTTAGGTGATAAAAGGTAAAACTGTTTATATTTCTGTTCTAGTGCAGCAAATGAAACCCAAACACAGGTAAAGGTAGATCAATGGTGTGAAACATTATTTGAAAGAACACCAAGTATCGTGTTATAATATAAAGCGCTAATAGAAAAAAATAATGAAAAAGAAAAAATATATCACAATAGGAGGACTGCAACTATGCCATAATAATCTATATTGATCTGCTTAGTTTTGGTTGTCTAACTTATCAGACAGCCTATAACGATATTTTCATACGACCGTTTTCTCTTCGTCTTCAATACTTTTTCTATCTCTCTTATTTTCTCAAATTATTGAGCATTACCTGATTCAGAATACAAAAAGCATACAATGGATGATGGATCTCCTCACAATACACATAACTGAGCAAGACAGAGTGAATATTTTCAATCGCATGACGCGAGTTGTATGTGCGATATTACAACTGTTTTCGAGTCATATTTTTAATAGTCTGTTAATTCCGTTTGACCTGTGAAACTCATATTTTCATTCGGCTTTAATCAGAAAATCTAATAATGGTTTCCTCGATAAAATATGCAGCGCACACCAGCTATTCAGTACTGAATTTGATTGTGGTAAGGCATGAGCCATATTTCTTGCAATATGCCCTAATAAACCTGGTGGGAAAAAAACACCACCATGTTTGAACCTTTGAAGTACTTTTACGACAAGTCCTAACAGTTCAACTCCTAGGAGAAACATGGTATATATTACTTATGAAACATAAGTAACAAACAGCAAAATATTTCAGTGACAAACATGTAAGGTGCTAACTATTAATAAGACACTGACACTTATCGCAACACGTCACACTAGAATTAAATAACCCTTTTGAAGCACTTTACATAATTGCATGCCCCAGAAGGTACTTTGCCAAGGTACATGAGCTAACTGTAAAAATTCTACATAGCCAGAGCTATATACGATTGCATTTCACTTCGTCAATGTGTTGTCTTGAAAAATCACCTTAAAATTTCCTCTTTCTGAGATACACTTAAGAGAATGGTCAGAATCTACTAAAAATAAGTACAAGAGCATTACTTCAACTATTCATTAGTGTGTTGTTTGAAGTGCTTTTAATGATTTCACATTATCCCACCCTACTTTTTGATAATTTGCAAGTGAGTGCATATCTATGATCAAGCTCTTACCTAAATGACCAGAATTAGCTGGGTAGATCAATCTAGATCTACCTAAATCCTTATATTTTGACACAATCTACTAGTCTGAATTCTTACTCATTAGAGTGGTATTTGCTAGATAATATTATATCATGAATAACCTCCATCTAAGCACTAATAAGAACAAAAAACAAGTATGGCTGGGCGTGGTGGTGTGCGCCTGTAGCTACTTGGAGGCCAAGGTGCGGAATTTCGCGGGGCCGGGAGTTCTGGCATATAGCTGCTCATGTTGATCGGGCGTCCACGCCAAGCACGGCGCCGATATAGATGACCTGTCAGAGGACAGGTTGTCCAGGTCGACTAAGGAGGGGCGCACCGGTCCAGGATGGAAACCCAACAGGCAAAAAGTCTTTGCGTGGTGCGGTAGCAGGATAGCGCCTGTGAGTGGTGGGCACGTGATAGCCCGGCCCGTGAGTGGAGACCGCCACCTCTTTGTGTGCGTCGGTGGCACAGCGGTTAGGACCTTCGCCGACCATTCACATGATCCGGGGTTCGATCCATGGCCGACAAAATTTGGGCTACTGATATCACATGCTGAAAATTCAACACTTCTACAGAAAATACGGAGTGGAAACAAGCAATAATAAAAAAAATTCAGCGAAAAGACTTCTTTCGGCGAATTCACTTTCTTTAGCTGTAAAATCGCATTTACACATTAAATTTTTAACAAAATAAGATAACAAAAGACATTAGTGGTCAAAATCATAGTCGATTACAATAATCAATACATAAAAGACGTAGCGACTTCTAATAAAAAACACCAAAAGGAATGAAAATATGATTTGAGTCAAGTTAATAGCTAACAAAAAATTAGATGATTTGAACTAATTTGACTCTCTGAGCAAATGATGATGAGCTCAATCGCATTCCCTTTATAGCCAGGCATCGCCATAGGACCTCTCGGTCGATAGAATCGAATTCCGCCTTTAGGTCAAGGAATATAGCGATTGTTGGACGCCGGTAGGAATGCCTATGTTCTAGAATTTGTCGGAGGGTGAAGAAATGATCAAACACTCAATGTATGCAGTAAAAGTGATGCATCACCTGTTTCAGATAAGTGAGAAAAGGAAGTCATATGTTCACACTGATATGATTATGAGCAACAAATTGTACCCAAAACATCAATCGGCTGCCAAAAGCTGTGTCGAGATAATATCTCAGAAAGATTTCTTAATACAACCATCAAAGTGGTATTACAGAAACAACTTTATCACGCACGAAACATTCTTATTGAATTCTGTTCCACTAATGACAAATAAATAAATAAAAGAAATAGTTCTATTCATTAGTTGTATTGCTTGTATGCGCATGAGAGAAAAACCATTAAACAGGAAAGGATTCATAAAAACCCTACACACCCTCTGATTTAATCAGAGTATCAATGACAGATGATTCAACGCCACAGAAGATATTTGACCAACTAGACGCGGTGTGAAAGAGAACGGCAACACAGATTAGAAGTATTTATTGAGCGTTCAACAAGGTATAACTTTTTAATTCTCGGCTATCAGTTTCATTAGACAATACGTCCCTAAATTAGCCTTATAATGACTTCACTTGCACTTTTAGGGAAATTAGTTAATATTACAGTAAAGGTGTTTAATAATTACACGTTGGTCATACCGGATATGGATGAAACTCGAGATCATTCGATTTTTTTGGTTGGCAGTCTCAGTCATTCAGTATGAAATACAATAACACCACTATATAGAGTCACATAAAGTAGTAGTTAACACGTGTTAACAAATATAACATGGATATATATTAAGCAATAAAAAAGCAAGTGCATGCAACATACTGTTAGAATATGTTTCAGTTGAACAACTAGAATAAACCACATTATGGTTAACATCTATAACAGAAATTATAATGGTTCTGGTAATTTTATTACTTATAAAAAAACCTAGGACGAAATCTATGTCCATAAAAGTTATAACACTAAAAAACAGTAAAGACCTTACGCCAGGATTGGATAAATCCACACGATGCCATTCATTGTGAAATACTGAAAGTATATTTATTTGGCACAAGTACTTACCTGAAACAAACGTTGTTTCCCTGCCTTTGATACATGAGCTAAACAATTTTTGGTTCCTGCTCGATATATTCGACAAGCTCGATCGCTACTCAGACTGGCAACATAAAAACCTAGGGGATCCCATGTAACACCTTGCACATAATGTTTGTGATCACGCAAAATCAAAGCTTTAATTCCGGAGTGTATATTCGTTGCACTTGACACTGTTGTATTCTCCGGTCGAGTGGGGTTTACGTTATCCAAAGCTGTATCACCAACATTACCCACGTCTTCTACTGCCGTTGCAGAAGATGACGAAGGAGCTAAGTCAAGTTGCCAAACAATAATTGAGTGGTCAACAGACCCAGAAATAAGTGCACGTTCATCAGGCGACCAACAAATATCGTAGATATCTTCCAAATGGCGTCTGATTAAAAGTGCAGAAATGATTCACATTACATAAAAAAACAGATGTTATTATTGATCATCGACAGATACATTCACACATTATATTGGAAATAATTAAACTAACATTGTGTCCTCACTATTTGTGAGAAGAATGAGGATGGAAATGTTATCGCTAACTCATATTAGTTATGGAAAAAGACGATATTTGAGTGTACAGCTGTCTCCTCTAATCTTATGTTAAGGCTCTACAGTTACCAATCTATCAATATTATTATATAGTGACCAGTAGGACGAGGAAATATAGGTTGATAAGAACCCGTGTTATGTGAGATACAGTCAAATGTGGTGGAAATAGAAATGAACTGCTTAGAGAGAATGTACAATCATGTGGCGTATAAAACATTAGAGAATTAAGAATTTACAAAATTAATATTGGTTTACAGGTGTCAGAATCAGAGAATAAAATAACGGATAGACATTGGTATTCATACCATTACTAGCAATGGTAATATACACATATACACATAGTGTAAACTAAGTGTTTTTAAGAGTGTAACATTGGAAAAGAAAAAAAAAAGAGTTACATGAGATCTGAAGTTGATCAATTTTGGAATGACCTGATAGCGGGGTCAAGTTAGACATAAAATTTGTATGTACTTCTAGTTAATCTGTCGATTGAAGCTACATCAGAAATATACACTTTACAAAAGTGAAACAATAGACTGGAACAATCGTACAACCTTAATTAATGCAGCTACATGTTTTTCTATGTGCTACACTCTCAGTTACGCTTGTAACATCAACTATCCAGCTGTTGTAAGAGGGAACAAACTCAGCATCAGTTGGAAGGAATTTCGCTATAGGCATGAAACATAATAACAGCAAAATAATGCCTTGTAGCAATAAGTACTTTTGGTAGAAATTATTAGCATTGTGCTGCATTTAGCTTAGTCAATGTTGCAATGAAACTTCACGAAAGCTAAAATTTCGAGAATAGTTCACAAGCGACTGACAGAACGAATATCTGTTGGTTTTCGTGCGTAAACAACGCAAGGCTATATAGTGAGAGCTGCATGCATTTATCACAGAGTGAACTATTCCTCGTCAGAAAGTAATCCGTAGGTTATCAACGAACCTTTTTATGTTTTGTTTTTTTCGCATTCACTACTAATTCGTGTTAACAGAAGTGTTATTCATTTGCATTCCTAAATAACTTTCAACTTTAAGAATAGTGCAGTAGGTTTAAAGTAAAAACACACACGCACACACAAAACTATGGGATTTTATATACACGAAGTTGGGAAGTTGTATGCGTGCCTTGAAATGATTATGAATAAGAAATTGTCCTCGAAACGTTATCAGCAAATAATACTGTATATAACTATGTTTTTATCAAGTTAAATAATGGAATTCTACTCTGTCACGGTGCCCAAGTTCTATTAATATATCAAAGAAATAACATTGGTTCAGTCATACTGAATGCGATAACAAATAGCAAAACTGTATTCATCGCTACTGGGGGATACAAAAGAAATAAAAAGTTAAACACGAAGTATTACTTATTCAAGAGAGAATATCATTCACATTATATATGGACAATCAAAACCACAAAAATGTCAAAGCAGTTTAAGATCACTTGGTTTATTTTTCCCTAGTTTCTATGAATTTTAAAAATGGAATAATAATAATTATGGAAACTTCCAGTCTAACTTCGCAAATAGACTAACAAATCAACTTGCAGCACTGAGTAGAAGTGCATAAGTTTCGCTTGCGATGTTGATTAATAACAGATAGACGTCTATGTATAAAATCACCACTGAAATGTTTACATAATCATTAGCTGAGAAGCGGTAACCTGATTGGACAAGTGAATGAAGATCAATAGAAAAATCAAGACATAGACTCTTTGAACTATAGGAGGAAAGTCAAAGGAATTTCAGTTGTTGAAACAAAGGGATCTAATATATCACATGTATTTCATCGTTATATTTCCGTCAGCTATTTACTGCTGCCTTGTTCTTTTCAACTATAAAGTGACTCTAAACTAAAATACTACTGTTGAAGAGGATTTCTCCAAGCAATCAGCTAAAGAAACATTGGATGGCTGTATGGTTCTAATACGCGACTCTACAACAGTGCGAATCCTTGGCTTTATGCAGCAAACTGTAAGGTTACGTGAGCTGTTCTCCTTTAATATATCAGTATTGTGTGCGCTTCTGCAGCCTCACCTACTTCAGTCTGATTTGCTGGATGGTATCGATCAGCCGTCACACAACAACTGTGACTTATGGTCTGGTAACAGAGGATTCTGCTCCAGGGTAAGACAATTCGAACAGCAACTTATGCCAATTTGAAAGAAAATGTGACTATGGTTCAATCCAATTGGTACATGACCTTCTTCATAAGCGATCTACTAAATCTTACCAGTCATTTCTGCTGTTTGCACTACTGTATTAAGTTCTATTTTCTATTAATCTGTTTAATGAATAAAATGGAACCAGAAATCCATATTTTAGTTATATCTTCATGACGAAAGGTGGTTTCCATATTAACGGGTGAACTCTCGTCATTATAAAACAATACGTTAATACTACATTGAATAACAAATGACTGGAAATATACTGGTCATACTATTATTAATAAATTAACTGGTCAATCAATCGGTTAATAATCAATGAATTTCACAGCTTAGAACAAATAAAGGTACACATAAAATACCCTTGTTATAACACACTTTGTACCGATAAGTGGAATACATCTACAAATAAATGGTGCAAACTATTTAAAAAACGATCAGATTGTTGAAAATATCATACAAATGCATACACAGTGACCACTAATATATATATATATATATATATATATATATATAAATTGTTTCGACCACATCAAATTACCATACATACAGTGATCCTTTAAAGTTATCCTTATCCTTATTCCCATACAGATTCATGTGTTGTACTTTAAACTAAGGACACAGGCTACATATATCTTACAGTACTAAATACTCAGTGGAGTTATGTACATGAGATGAATCTAGCATGTGTATGGACTGTGAGAATGCAGATGAAGAGCCGAAAAGAAAAAAAGATTTTTAAAAAATTAACAGAGGCTAAAATATTCTGTGTACTTGTAATGAAAAATACCAATTCATAGCCGAATCGATAAAACAAAGTACACCAAAACATTTTGTATATATTTACCGCTTTAGTTAAAATTAAAAGAGGAGTTAGATAAAGGAAAGATGTTTTAGAATATTTATTAAGCCTTTTATTACATCACATGATTTGGATTAGTGTGTGATAATTACATTCTTAACTTGAAAGTTGTAGCATTTCCGTAGAAATCAACTCTAGGGCGTCTGTTTTATTCTACTCACTTGATGATTGTCTTACGAAACACACAGAGGAGAAACTTTTCTGTTAATTACCTCACCGACTGGGAATGTAAATTTGTTTTTGTTACTAATTCTCATAGAATTATGGGTATGTGTTAAGACAGAACCTAGGCATAAACCAGTTTATAATTCTTGAAGATGTGATTTACTCCAAAAATAAATGATAATCAGTCAATAATAAGATAATGGTAACGACAGTCTGTTTCATCCTGTATTGGCCGGAAGGTAGAACTCTGTGTAGAGGTGTACCACTTCAAGTTCAAAAATTTAAAACTTCATAAATTCAACAAAATAAGAAATTGTAATCAATTCATCTATTGAGAAACAATGAAGTATGTATATATGCGGATACATGCCATAAAAAATGTATAACCTGTTAACCTGAAACACAAAATGTTTTATTCGATTGACAATTTGAGAGTTTAAACACGTCATCAATCACTACTGAAACTATCTGAAGTCGCCTTATTTTTACAAAACTGAAAATAATGCACTGAACATGATGTGATGTGTTCAAAGCATCATCCAGTAAATATTACTATTCCGCTGCGTCATATATCTAATAAACAAATTAATGTGAAATACACTATACAACTTGTAAAATATAAGTCACTGAATCCAGTTGGCAGCAGCAGCTGGTTGACGTGTTATTTTTGGTAGTTGTATTTGACAGTGATATTACTGCAACGGCTTTTGTTGTTGTTGTCACTGCTTTTCCTCTTGAGATTATTTTTGCTGCTGTTCCGATTGCTTTACTTCTTATTTTCCTGGTTATAAAGGGAGCAAAAAGTCACTTCTCTGTAACCTATATATTTATGTAACAACCCCCTTTTCAGGCGTGAGGCTACCAACCCCACCTTCCCTTCTTTCCAAACTTTTTGCACTAACTGTCTGTCTGTTTTCGACATAGAACTTCGCACAAATGTGCGGAATGAGAACATCAGCCGTAATCTCTGGGGCCGTTATCACTGCTTCGGGAGCAATGCTGTCTGGTCCTGCTTGATCGCATTCACGATTTCTTATTTCGTTGGAAGATAGGTGTCCACTGGCAGGCAGTTCTGTGTGTGCTGTTGGTGGAGGTGTATTTCTGCGCCAGTTGACGGTGGTGGTCGATTTGAGAGTCCCTTAAAGTGATCAGACCATTGTTTAATTTGTTTCTCCTATTAGGTGATCGGGTTATGTTAGGCATCTTTTATTGGTTTCATCATTTCTTCTCGGAGAGAGACTTGGTTACATCGTATAGTGTCCTGATGTCTCTTTTTCCTGAGGCCTGTTCTGGTTCAGTTGCTGGCCAGTGTGTCGTAGAATCGCCGTACGACAATAGTGCATGTCAAGTAATCCACAACAGGAAACTCACAGAATCCTTCGAAGAACTGGAGACATGAGTACGACAAGCTGGCCACCTAACATCTCCAATGATTTTCCTGATCGCGGTAGATAGGATAATGTGACTGACAGACGGCGGGCAACGAGAAGACAGGTAGAAGAAAGAACTTGGAGGATCTGGACTTCGCCGATGATATATATCTGATTTCCAACAAACTGGAAGATATGCAAGTGAAGAGCAACAAGTCGGCAGAAGAAGCATCTAGAGAAGATAGGCCTTCAATGAACAGTGAGAAAACAGAGGTGATGAAGATTCCTGGCCAACAGCAACAGCATCAGCAACTACAACAGACACCAATCAGAATAATTGGGAGAAATCTTAACCTGCCTGGGAAACATCGCCGTTCCTACTACAGGCGGTGGAACTGATGAGGATATTAAAGTGAGGATCAGGAAAGTGACACAAGTTCTCACCACTCTCATATTTCTGTGGAGATCAACAACACTCAGAATGAAAAATAAGATCCAGATTTTCAACTCTAATGTGAAGTCAGTGCTCCTATACGGATCAGAGAGTTTGCGCGTCACGAAGGGCACTTCGAAAAAACTGCAGACCTTCATCAACAGTTGTCTTCGCTCAACACTCCGCTCAAGATCAGAAAGCCAGAAAAGGAATCTCTGTCAATGAGCAAACCAGCGCAGCAGGAAACAATTGTGCAACAAATACGCAGGGAGAAATGGAGGTGGATTGGCCATACTCTGAGAAAACCATCAAGTGAGTGACATCACTAGACAGGCCATTGCTCGAGTGAAACCCTAATGGGAGGCGGCGAGTTGGTCGTCAGTGCGAGGATGACACGGAGGAAGTCATGCGAAAAGGAGTTGAAAGCATATGAGCAGACATGGAGCCAGGTGAAAACGTTGGCAGAGAACCGAACGCAATGGAGACGTGCGGCTGAATCCCTATGTTCCTCTAGCAACTAAAGGAGGCATTAATAATAATAATAATAATAACAATAGTAATGGAAAATTAGGCAACTAATGAACTTTACACATATAAGTAACAGAGACTATAATATCCGACGAACCTCAGACTTCGACAAGGAATCCAAACCTCAGCATTTAATGCATCATAATCATCTTCATCTTTCACACTAGTTGAGCTATCCACCAAAGAAGCTACCCCGTTATTAACTGTTTGATTCAACCATATGATTATGAATAGATCGTCTCCAGCAGACGCAAGGTAATCACCTGTTATGATTAAAATTAAATTGAAATGCAATTACAAAATGCTCAAAAGCGTGAGGTATATTATGATAAAAAAGTATTGGTAAATAATAAATCACAGCAGTGAAAGCTATATTGGAATGAGACAGCCAAAGTTTCATTATCGCCTTGGACACACTTTTAAGTCCTGACATCACTGAAATATAATGCAGTCTTCAAAAAAGCATGTTTTATGTAGACGATTGAATTATTTCACAAATGATAAGACGTCAACGTCACTTCCAGTAAAAATTATTTTAAATTCTTGGCTAAATTGAACATGTACTGTAAACATTTTAGAAATACACCTACCTGAGGGTGACCAACGAACAACATTTACAGGTTTTTCGTGACGTTTTAAGGAAGCCAAATGCACTAATTGTTTCAATTTCTCATTTTCTGATTTCTGCAGTGTAGTTGTCACCATACCAACGTTACACTGAGATTCTGTTTGTTTTGTTCTTGTTGCAGTTGTGCCCAACCAGTTTAGCTGTACACGCCATAAACGAACAAAATTATCTGCACCAGCTGTAGCCAATCGTGTCCAATTTGAATCAGGATCGAAATCTTTAACACTTTTCAAATTGATTTCCGCCAAAGGGATTCGGCTAGATTTGGAATCATTGCAACCGCTATTGATATTGTTATGATTATTATCTAATATATTCCCACGATTCTGTAGATCACATGAGTAAATTGGTAGTGTTTCATGCCAAGCTATTTCAGGAGTTATAAAACGCATACTGGAGTATTGGCTGAAAGGCGGCAAAGAAACAGTGCATATAAGACCAGACTTGACTAAGTCAATCTAAGTACCGCCTGAAATTAACTACTGAAAGTGGTGCCATTTATTTCAGCTCAAATTAACAGAATAACTAAAATAGGCAAACGATAAAACTCGATAACTTATTCGGTTTTATATTAGTGTTCCTCACCACTATACATCACAAATTTACGCTTGTGATACTTTGACAACTGCTCCTCGGCCGTGTGAGGGTATTTCATTCCCTAATTTGGACACTGTGCATACAATCCAAAACCTGAGATGAAGTGGTGATAAGATAGTTAAATCCTGAGACATAGATAAGTACCTGGTTGCTTTAGAGTTTGCCATATTACTGTTGAATTTTGGAGATATGTTCGAATTTCAAAACTTAACAGTGTTTTCGATGGAGTAGCCAGCTGTCTTCATTTCTCCAGCATTATGCAATTACCAGGTCATATATATTTCCACAGCGAAAATCCACTGCTGTAGCACAAACATTTACATGCCTAGTTAGGGTTTTTGATGACACAGTTGCTAGAGTTGAAGAAAGTGTAGTGGAAGTAAAAAATCGACCGCTTAGTTCAGTGAACCAAATAGTCAAGGTAAACAAAATGCAAACGAAAATATGTTCTTATTTAAATTAAAAATACGGTTTACCACGTTGTTCACTTAATAAAAGTACACGAGTTAATCAATTTTCTAGTCAGTTATATAATCGATCAATCAATAGATCAATGAATTGAATGAAAACAGAGGACTATAGATACATAGTACTGAAGACTATTCATTTCATTTAACTTCCGTTTTCTATTTTACAGTTTAGTAGAAAAACAGATTATCATAATAACACTACAGATTAGATGAAAGTATGAAACACATTGATCATATGACTTGAAACGAGAGATCTCATACACAAAACTAAGATCAAAAAGTGTAAAAATTGAAATAGCGTACATAAAAACCAAATGGACTATATCAATATCAACTTACTTAAACATGTAAAGCAACTACCTGATCAACTAATCGATTGCTTCAACCTTATTAATACACTTTATACATATTTCATAATATACTTTACTTCTAGTATAGTTGACTTATTTCATTCATTTGGTTCCCTTGATAAGTTTTGATAGAGAAAGAAAGACGTGATTTGTAGTGTATAAAATGATATCATTCTATTTCACAGGTTCTCATCAGCTGCAAACTACCTGAAATTACAATGATTATAAATAATAACATTTCATACTTCATTGTTTGAAAGGTAATAGAGAAAACATTATAAGGTGAACCCATCTGGAATATAAGTATTATAATCTAAGTCACCATCAATTTATATGCTATCAAACTATGAAAGAAGGAAAAAAGGGGGGGGTGAGAGAAGACAGAAAAATCTAAAAAACAGTGTCAACAAAGTGCAATTACCAGGCACCTTGTGGATACGGGTCATTTTGTCGAGATTTCTAAATCCTTCAAAATATGAAACATACAAAGGACAGCGAATCTATTACGATGCATGCAGAAAGAGAGTGTGGTTAATCTCTCACTCCCCTGGTAACCATATTACTTTCATTACACTGATCAGTCATACACACTAGTGGGCTCACCTCACTAAGCAATTTTCCAAATTGATGAACTTTGACCATCTTGAGTTGCCATGTTGATACCGTTGATTAGATTTTTCTGTTTTCTGTCTTCTCTCACCCCCCCTTTTTTTCTTCTTTCATAGTTTGATAGTATATAAATTGATGGTGATTGACTTAGATTATAATACTTATATTCCAGATGCGTTCACCTTATAATGCTTTCTCTATTACCTTTCAAACAATGAAGTATGAAATGTTATTATTTATAACCATTGTAATTTCAGGTAGTTTGCAGCTGATGAGAACCTGTGAAATAGAATGATATCTTTTTATACACTGCAAATCACGTCTTTCTTTCTCTATCAAAAGTTTACTTATTATTATTAGGATAGTTTACTTTATAGCATACTTTATTTATGTTGAATATCAGTATTACTGACTGACCGTAGAAAATACGATAAATGAAAAGTAATCAAAATAGTGATACAATTTCTGCACTTCAACGACTAATGGTAAAAAGTGAACAAGAGCAACTGTAATCTGTACTAAATTAATCCTATTCAAGTTACAATTGAAAGCTTGCAGTAATAGTTTGCAAGATGATTGAAAGTAAGTAATACTAGGACAGAGAGCTAGGTGGTTATAATGACATACTAGACTCAACAAATAGTTGTATTTTTCGTTTAATAATAAAAAATTATCGAGGTTATCAAAAAAGGATAAAAACGATGATTCAATATCAGTCTAGCAAAACTTTAAAAAGTTATAATACATAAAATAAGGGAACAGAAGTGTAAAGACTCTGCAATAGAAAAGTGTAACAAAAAGAAATAACTGATTAAACGCTAGTGAAAATGCTAGTAATTTTGGATGGGCTAAAACGGTGGTTGGACGTTTACGTTATACAGCAAGAAAGCCAGCAGTGGTGACCACTCATTTTGATTAATCAGTCATGAAAAATTTAGACATAAACCTGTCTTTCAGTTCGCAATTACCTGTGGTTAGCTTCTGTGTATGAGAATACATGCATGTTAACATCCGAACAGGTTGCATGTATATAGTCTAAAGGAGACCTCAGTTTACCCCTGAGCTACAGTGAAGGACATTAATATCCAGAACGCGAGCATATGTGAAATGTTAGGTATCCACTTATTGCCAATGAAACACATTTGAACAGTTTCTCTATAACTGAACAATGCTGCAATTACACTTAATGCGCTAGCCGACATATAAATATTTCTTTGGACAGTAGAAAGATAAAGATGAAAAATATACTGAGACAAGCAGTGCACCTAAAGGATCTTTAAAAATAAATTTATGAAGGAGGGGTATACAGTAAATAACAATAATTTCTATTATTTAACCATCGAAAAAATCCATCTTTACCCATTCGAACATACAAACTAGTTCCAAAGTATGTGATATAATATAGTGGAATATTAGCTTCATTTATTCGATGTAATAAACAGTTTTCTCAGGAAAATAGGAAGCGGTGAGACTAGACTAGTCAGATGCTGATAATCACGCTATATATATATATATATATATATATATATATATATATATATAAACAGGTAACCAAAGTAATTTGATACACCAGAAACCACACTGGGGTTACGAATATATCATCATAATTTACAACACCATACTTTGGATAATGTTGAATGAGTAATATACACTGAATGTTGATTTGACACTAGTAACTAGTGTGATGTGTCTAGTCTTCTCTTTGGTGCAGATTGAATTCTATCAGTCCATAAAGTGTCATTTTCAAGATAATCTAAAAGATAATGAACACTATAATTCGACTGAAACATAATGAAAATCCTCCAATATTCTCAGAATAATTATACAGCATTGACAATGTTTATTCTCAACACTGTAAGATGTTAAGTAATTGATTAAGTAATACATGATTTTCTAATGTAAAATTCTTCCACTTATACTTTATATTAACCTACGACTGCATACAAGACAAACAAGTCCAATTACTCGGTGCCATAGCTATTATCATCACCTATGAAAAGGGATATATATATATATATACAAGGATATAAAATGTACAGCGATACGAATGAATAGACCGCTAGAATAATTTTAAAAAGTAAAAGCGATTTGACGTGCTTTTTCATACCGTAAATACAAGTGTCTGGTTTATAAAATAATAATAATAATATACACATTCATACAAATAAACATACAAACTAAATAGAAAAATTTCAAAACACTATTAGTAGTCAACCTTATTATTTTTATCATTAACATTGAATGATACGGTTTTAATTTTCATTAACAATCAACTTTAATTTTGTCTCAAATGCGATAAACAGGCATGACAATATTAGCACATTGTTGAATAAATAAAAATTAAATTGTTTTTGAAGAGAAAACATAAGAAACACATAACATCACAGAAATAAAAGAAATAAAAATTTCTGACCATCAAAGTGAGTACGTGTCAAGTGAGATCGATGAACCTACCATAATCATCATTGTACTAGAGAGAGAGAGAGAGAGGACAATTTACAAAAGATAACGGCGAACAATTTAGCAACATAAAACGGTATGGCTTTTTTTCATTTTGTTGGCGCTAGGGCAGTACAAATATGCGCACAAACAGTTAAACATTTAAACATGTAAGGAAGCAACAACAAACGGTTAAAGCATAAACGTCAGGATAAAAAACTTTTTTATTGTAGGACTGAGAAAACATCTTTATCTCTCTCTTCCTCCCACTCTCCTCAACTAATATTCGTATAAAAATGAAAGCAGAAAGGTTTAAAACAACAGAATATCTTGAGTGAAACCTAGTAACACTCTACATTCATATATGCATAAAAACTATGTCAATTACTTAAACAATAACTTTTGAATAAAAAAAAATATCAGAGACAGACAGGGACAGAGACAAATACAGAAGATAAATGTATTTGGTAGGCATCCGTACACACTTGGCTCGAAAGAAAGAAAAACTAAAAAGAATTTAATTTACAGTAATATACGTCAAGGGTAAATAAATTGAAAACTGAAAACATAAATTTAGACACAAACATACAGGTAGGTAGTAAGCAGTCTTTGTTGTATGGATGTATATTAATTAGATCACAGTAACTAAATACGATATGAAGTGCTAATTAAATAATAAAGAAAACACTTTCGGAGAGTTTTATGTCCAACAAATAAAACTAAATAAAAACCAAACTAGTACATAATTCCGATAAAGTACTCAGTTATGTGAATGTAATTTAAAATTTATAAAACAACAATCCTGCGTCAAAGAAAAATTAAAATAACCAGTATAGATGAGTAATTTAAAATTATGAAGCAGAGATAAAACTTGTACGATATGTTACAATTAGAGCGATAAAGTAGGAATGAAGAAGATAGAGCTAATACATTATGCTCAGCGTGTCGCTTAAGAGAAGACAAAACAAAAGTTATCCTTCTTTTTTTAGTAAGAATGCTGTACATAATAAATATTTATCAATATTTCTACTGCATATTAAGTTCGACAGCTTGGAGGTGTGACACATCGAGCATCGTCTTCTTCATCTCCATCTTCAAAATCTAACTGCTTTTGGATATCTTTGCAATTGATCCCAATTGTTGAGAATCGTTTTTCTGATGCAGAACTTCGATTACTATCAGGGGACAAAGAGGATGGCATTCTGTTGTAAAAGAATGCATTTTGCTGTGGACTAGCAGCAGCTGGATAAATTGGCTTAACAAAACGATCACTGTTGATGGAGGATGTCGTTGGTGTTGATGGCGAGTTTGAGGCTTGAATTCCCTGAATTTCTGAGGTACTTAAATTGCTGACTGGAGAGCAGCAACGGCCAGGACAGTTACGCGTACTACCTGCATAAGATGAATTATGAAGTGATGTAGACAATGATCGACCGCCTGATGCATCGCCTGAACAAGGAGAATTGAGTGGTTGACCACATTCGCGACAAACTCGCGAACCACTAACGCTAGCAGCAACTGCAACAGCAAATGCATGACCAGGACCATACAGAGATGAAGACGTATTATTGTGAACATGAGGCAGAAATGGTGGTGTACAATCAGAAATTGTTCTCAAACGGGAGGTGCGACTAGCTTCGTTAAATTGCCTATGAAACACAAGATACAACGCGTCTGCAAATCTTATCGGCAAAATAAATGAATAAATATAAGAATGGTATGAACGATAAGTAAGAATAGTGAAACAAGTAAATGTCTGGGAAGACCGAAGTTTATCAGCGAATGAAAACACTGAGTTTACACGAAATGCATAACATATGATGGCAAATTGTAACTGTGCTATAATTTCTTGGTTCTACCTCATTCATACCACAGTGGCTGTGATAGCTGCAATAATACCAGTGCGATTTAAGGCCACAATATATATATATATATATCTATAATTCCGTGCGTCTGTCTGTATGCTTTCGACAGAGAACTTTGCACCGATGTGCAAGAGCTTAATTCGCCACAATCCATGTAGCACACAAAGCAAGAGAAGTACTTGAAATGAATACTAGAGAAAGCAGACGAGGATATGAGACAAAGGAATAGTAATAACGAAGAGCAACATAGTTTCATAGGAAATTATTAGCCACAAGGAGTGGATGCATCTGCGCCAGCCATTGAGAACGATTTTGAACCATGTCACCAGTTGTTTCCAACCATTGGTTTTTACCATCCCGAAGACCGCAACCAGGAACTGTACGCCTTCCTACATGGCTGGCTTAAACTAACTGTTGTGGATTTGATTGACTGATGAAGTCATGTTTCAGTTTGACCACCACTAGCTCTTTTCCAACCTTATCCATCCTATGTCAGCTAGCTAACATTGTCCGTCAACAAGGGCGATCGATGGCTAGGCGTGCATGCATAACACGTGTCCTAACCATCTCAATCTATGTAACTTCATAACGTCGTCGATTGATTCTCACTGCTTACCTAGCACTCGACGGATGCATAACCTCAATATTACTCACCGTGTTATACCACCATCTAACACGGAAGGTAGAACTCAGACACCTATGATGCAGGACAGTCAGTCAGTCAGTCAGTCATTTCATGTCTTCCACTTTCAGTGGCCGTGTTTCACAGGCACAAAACAAGGAGTAAGGAGCGAACTGACTTCTGAGCAGTACCCACGCCGTTTGGTCGATAGCCGGCCGGATATCTCGTCTACACTGGAGATGGCGTAAGTTGGAAGGCGTATGCGAAACGAGCCTTCTGTATCCTCCATTCTGAGATTTCGTCAGTCATCACATCAACCCTTTGATGTTGGCTGATGCTATTCACAAATAAGTGAAGCGGTCAATGTGCTCTACCACTTCACTCCCTATTTCTAAACTAGGAGTCAGTGTAGTTCAGTCCTGTAACACCATCTTACAACTGAAGGGAGCGAATCCCATGCCAAACATTCGTAGATTGCAGCTCAAAGTGTTTAGAAGACTACATTTTGTCAGCGTCCTCGCCTAGAGGGACTATATCGTCTGCATATTCCAAGTCAACGAGATTATTCCCTGGTAGCAAGTCAATCCCTGAGTCGCTGAAGTGAGTTAGGATTAAGTCAATTAGTTCATCTATGATGAAATTGAATAGAAATGGGGATAATGGGCATCTGTCGGACACCAATAGTTGTCAACACTTCAGATGACAACTCATTGTAAGCTCTCACCTGGTTAGCTGCATGAGTTCGAGTAGAGTGAGTACTTTGATCAATGCAATGTGTTTTCTCGTCATTCCATTTACAGTCAAATATCGACAGAATCGAACGCCGCCTTCAGGACGCCGGTAAGTATGCCACCTGTGTTCCAGAATTTGTCGAAGGGTGAAGATATGACCGATACACCCTTTTCTCGGTCTAAAGCCTGCCTGGCTCTCTCGTGTTTGTGCCTTGCGAACACCACTTAGTCTACGCATAATTATTGAGCCTAGAACTTTAGATACCATATTAGTCAAGCAAATCTCTGTGATTATCACAGGAAGACTTGTCTCCCTTCTTGTATATGTGGATAATCAATGACTAACACCTACTGGACGAGACTTCCTCCGATTCCCAGACTATGCTTAGTACTATAGTTAACGCAGACAGTAAATTGTCTCCACCGTACTTAAACACCTCTGGAATCATTCCATTAAGTCCCGTAGCTTTGCCTCGCTTTAGATTAGAGACAACTTTTGTAAACTCAGTTAGGGATGGAAGACCTGTGTCTATATCCCATTCAGGGAGACGTCGGATGTTCGGTAGACTGAATGTGGCTGTAGGCCAGTTAAACTGCTCCTCAAAGTGTTCTTTCCAGCGTTCTCGTCGTCTATCCTGAGGGCTAATTACGGTGCCATTCTTCTCAGAGATTGTCTCACTTAACATTTGCCCTTTCTTCCCTGTTTCCCTGATGCGATGCCTTTTCCATCTCTTTTGCTTTTGTCGCCCACCACTGTTCATGGTCGTTACGTAGGCTTCTGTTAGTTTGCGTTTGAGCAGCTTTCGCTCCTCATCGTAATCCGAGCTCGCCGGAATCAGTCTTCTTGCATCAATCAGCTCGGATGAAGTAGTAGAAATCTATTGGCTCTCACTGACTTTTAGTTTTAGGTTATTAACAGCTCTTTTTGCTGTACCTACAGATAAGTGTATATTGTGCCAGGCTTCCTATAGAGGAGTCTTGCTGTCGATCTCAGATACTCGTTTCGCTATTTCTTCCTTAAGCAGGGACTCGGTGTCCTGATCTAGTTGGAGGTGTAACTGCTTCTCTGCCAACAGCTTCTTATTTCCATTTAGTTGTGAGCATAAACGTGTGCGAACCAGGGCGTGATCGGAGTCTACACACGTGTTCCGGAAGGAGCGCCAGTCTACTACTTATCTTCTCCAGCGATACTCTATCGCTATTTGGTGTATTTGAGTCCAACGTTGAAGATGCAGGTCGCCAGGTTACACAATGTCTCTCTTTGTGCCTAAAGTTAGCGCTGACTAGGAACAGATGATTATCTGAGCAAAACTGTAGAAGACGATCACCGTTGTCGGTTCATAGGCACGGAACTCCGTGCGTACCACCTACATACTTGTCAGTCTGGCATAACTTCCCTACTTGGACATTGAATTCGCCTGCTAAAACAACTATATGTGAACGTTTTGCTTTTTGCAGCAGGTAGAAGTTATTCTGTAGTTCATCCGAACTGCAGCCTGTTGGGGCGTAAGCTGAGACTACGAAAAGACAACGACGGGTAACGCCGTCCTTCCTTCTTCTAACGGACCCGTTCAGACGTACCACACACATACGACTATGTACTGGGATCCAGTCAAGAAGTGACTGTTCTACCCTAATACTCAATGTTAAGCTTACATCTGTGAATCCTCACGAACTAGCTGAGGGGTCGCCTGACACTCTAAAAGTGAATTTTGCAGATTAACCTTGTTGGCTAGGTGAGGTTAAGTGAATGACCACATTCGGTTCTTGTATTCGTGTCTCCAAAACACAGCATACATCTATGGCTCAAAATGCCAGAGTTCTTACTAGTGATGCCTGTTGTCCGATTTGGGAGAGGGTCCTGACGTTGAGAGCTCCTTCGTGAAGTTAGTGACGTGGCTTCAAATGGCTATCTGGTGTCTTTCTATGGCTCTCATGGTTGTTTGTGGTCACAAAGTGAATTGAAGATGCCTCACTAGCCTGAAGAATAGTCCTACCTGTAGTAGTAGGGGAATAAGATGATGGTGATGTGGGTAAAGGAGAATGATGTTCAGGAAGGCTTTGTGTGCTGTTGGAAGTGTGTGGGTGGTTGTTACTTCCCGGCTGCCCATAACGTGGAAATTGACTGATTCTTCGGGTACCTGAAACAGAAAAAGGGTTAGTGTTGCGGGACCGCAAAGCCCAGGGGACAACTGCTTGAGGCCCGTCTCACATACGGCCTGTATGAACTGGTTTTTCGGTTAGGTTCCGTATTAGTAAACTTGCCACCGGTCACGGACCACCGTAGGGTAAGTCGGGATGACCTTTTCTAACTCCCTCTTTCTAGGTGGAGAGAAAGCATAGCTGACATGCTGGTCATCTGAGGGAAACACCTTAATGCTGGTACATACCTGTTCCCAAGCAGTACGACTTCACCCACTCACCCCCAGAATAATATTAAAAAAAACAATTATTACACTATGCCGGTAACTGCTTTCAGTCTCATCGCTATCCTAACAAACTTCCTGGCACGGTAAGACCTGCAAGAACAATAGTTCCAGCCAGTGTGGCTTGTTGGGTCATTGCGATATGTAAACCCGATCACCACGTCAAGGTAGCAGCTATAGATCAGGCGCTAAGCTAGTAATAAGACTCGTGAGGAGGGAAGGTTGGCCATGAAGCTAGCAACCCCATCGCGTAAAAAGGAACACCACTGCTACCGAAGCTTCAAGTCCCCAGCTTGCAGCCCTATATTCCACTGGGAACGTTAATGAATTATATATATATATATATATATATATATATATATACATAATATTCCCTTGCGTCCCAAGTGGAATATATGGCTTCAACAACACATCTCCACTTTCTTCTGTTTGGTGCTGTCCTGTTCAGCTGGCCGCAAAGATGCTCCATTTTCTCAGCGATGGGTTCTAGTTTGGCTGGTTTAATTCCAGCCAGTTTGTTTTTGGTAATTTTTTCTGGTCAGCCATTTGATTTTCAGTACAGAGCTAGCGAAGGCAGCTATTGATGAAAGCCCGTAACTTGTTGGAAATGCCTTTTGTGACGCACAGTGCACGAGTCTCACCCGTATAGAAGAACTGACTGACTTCACATTGGTGTTGAAAATCCGAATCTTGATCTTCATGCTGTCTATGGGAGATTTCCAAATTGGTTTCAAGTTGATGAAGGCTATCTTGCCTTTTCAATTCTACCTGGCCAGCTTTGACAACTTGATCCGTTCCGACTGCTTTTAGTTGAAACGATACTTTCTAGATAAGTGAAAGAGGCAACCTCTCTTAAATCTCTCCCGTTCGTAGTGTTGGTTGTTATTGCTGTTGATTGGTTATCTTCATCACCTCCGTTTTCTCTGTGTCAACCTGTAGTCCTGTTTTCGCTGCTTGCCTTTTCTGTCAGTTTGTTGCTTTCGCCAGCCCGTGAGTCTTCGAGTTTCTGTGACGTTAGACATACACCATTTGCAAAATACAGATCTTCTAGAGTCTTCTTATCGGTCAGTGCACAGTATTCCTGTCTTCTCACCACCCACGCACAGTCTGGCACATAATCCAGTCCATCACAATTAACAATATCATCGGAGATAATAGCCAGACAACCAGCTTGTCTGACTCCTGTATGCACTTCAAACGACTCGCTCAGTTTTCCGCTGTGGATCACTTCACACGTGGCATTGTCAGCTGTCAGCCGGCTGCTGAATGAGCTTGACAAAGACTTGAGGTACGCCATAGTGTTCAAGTAGTTTCCAAACTACTTCTCAGTCAACTCTTGACCCATAACGAGTTCTCTTCAAGTATCATCTGCTTCCAGTTCGTCTGGTATTCATATCTCCCACGAAAATTTTAGTGTCACCACGTGGAACGTTGTCCATTACTGTTTGTAGCTGTCTGTAAAAATCCTCCTTCTTCTCTTGTTCCGCGTTGTTTGTAGCACTGGATGACTGTAACCGCCTTTACTTCTTTTTGAGTTGAATACTGCTGTCATAATACTCCAGGAGGAGACCGGTTCCCACTGCATTAGGGCTTTGGCCTCCACTGGTGACATCATGATAGCTACTCAATGCCCAAGTGTGCTCGCGCTTGTCGTCTGGGTGACCGTAGTAGATTATTGACTCTCCCGTTGACAATGTTGTCAATTCACATCCATTCCACCTGCTGTCTCAGATTCCCAGCACTTCTACACCATATCTTCGCATTTCTTTGGCTACATGGGTAGGCTCCCACTGTCATTCATTGTACGGACATCTCACGTTACATTTCTTAGTCTTGCTTTCATCGACAGAAGACACATCGGTGGGTTGACTGGCTTCCCGAAGTCTTTCACCAGCCCACTGTATCATTTCGTCTCTCCGATACGAGCGAAGAATAAGATTTTTATTTGAAGTTTTTGTATTTTTAATATATTTTCTGTGTGTTGAAGTTTCTCTGGCAGTTCGAAAGATGTAGTGGTGTGGGGCTGTTAGGCCGATGCCAAACCGTCCCTCTTTACCTGGGCCTGGGACCGGCTGGGAGACTAGCGAGCTAGTTAACTAGGCGAGGTTTATATATATATATATATATATATATATATATATATATATATATATATATAAGCAAATCAGTAATTTAAAATAGGCTTTGCACCATACTTTAGGTAATTATTGTCTTCAACCGATACGTAAAGTATACAGTGTAACAACAACATAAAGTAGGTAGGAGAAAGAGATACTAAAGCATACCTTTCATCCTCCATTTCTAAACTTGATTCACTTTCACTCAACTGTCTGGACAATGCTTCACGCCTTTCTTTTTCAACTTGAAGTAGCTTTCTCAAGCGACGATTTTCCTCAGCAACTGATTTTTCTTCTGATTCATATTCAGGCATTTTACAGGCAGACTCTGCTTCATAACGTTGAAGTAGCTGACGAAGACGACATACTTCATCACGTAAGCGATTAACATATGAGGTTGAAATGACATGAACTGCAGTACTATGAGCCGTATCTTGTGTCTGGTTAGAAGCTGAATGATCTTGAGTCGTGGGTACATTATTAACAGATGTTGTTGAAAGACAGCTTGAGGAATGAAGATGATTCGAAATAGCGGGTAAAGACTGAAGACTTCCACTGGGACTGGCTGCACCGCTTGCATTGGGGTCTACAAGTAAGAGTATTCTAAGATGATGATAATAATAATAATAACAGGAGTAACAAATACGATTACATAGTCTAGGGTATAACCTATTAGAGATTTGTATGAAGTGATATTCATATTAACAAGTTTTATAAAACGTGGTGTTATGATCTAAAAATTAAAAACATGAAAGCTGATGTGAAGCCACTATCACTCTACTTATCTACAACATTTGCAGTTATTTGACTATGATCAATTGCAATGTTACTTTATTCAAGGACACATCTGGATCTGCAGAAAAAAGGCAATACTTAATGAATACAGTTATGACTAGGTGTCACTTCAGATTACTCACCCACTGAAACTATCCTCCCTTCAGTAACACCACATCAGGAGCTGACCACTCTCTTCCTTTCTGCATTCAGTCTCAAGGTTACTAAATAATCAACAACGTGGATGCAGGTGGGATGACACATTCAGACAGTTGGGAAATCAAATATATAGTAGGGAATTAAACAAACTAATTACTGCAGGAATTAGGTGACGAAGACTGAAATAATTTATGGTAATCTGTATGTTATCCCACACGCTTACACATCGTTTATTGTTTGCTGGCCAGGGGAGTAAGTGCAATAAGCAGGAAGTTGATCAAACAAGGTGTAATCACATGAAATGACGAGTAATTGCTGTGATAAATTACGATTTCTTGGGAGAGATTCGAGGGGTCATGTGACCGCATAGCTAAAAACGTTATCAGATATGGCTCAATAACGAAAGCAATAGCAGACATGCCAAGATAGCCTTTTTCCTTCACATTCTGACAGTAAAGAACCGCCGTTTCAGTTCTTTAGATAATTATGCAAAATCATTCTCCTGCACTGATCAAAGCACTCTACTAGAACTCATGCAGCCAGTTACATGAGAGCCTACGGAGAGTTATCATCTCAAGTGGTGACAAACAGCAGTGTCCGTCAGAGATCCTCACTGTCCCTACTTCTATTTAATGTCATCATAGATGCAGTAATGTACTTAACACTAACTTCTGACTTCAGTGACTCAGAGATTGACTTAATATCATCAGGGAATAGTAATCTCGTTGTGTCATCTGCACATTGTAAGTCAACCAGACTACTATTCCCTGATGATATTAAGTCAATCTCTGAGTCACTGAAGTCAGAAGTTAGTGTTAAGTACATTACTGCATCTATGATGACATTAAATAGAAGTAGGGACAGTGAGGATCTCTGACGGACACCGCTGTTTGTCACCACTTGAGATGATAACTCTCCGTAGGCTCTCACGTAACTGGCAGCATGAGTTCTCGTTGACTTAGAATATGCAGATGACACAGCATGTGTTAAGTATGCCTAGTCATCGCCTTCCTCGACGAGCTATGTTAGCGGATATAGGGTCAGGCTGGAAAAGAGCTAGCGGTGGTCAAACCAAAACATGGAACCAGTCAATGAGATCTACAACAGTTAGTCTAAGCTACGTAGGAAGGTGTAGACTTCCAGGCTGGGGTCCTCGGGATGGTAAAAACCAATGGTTGCAAACAATTGGTGACATGGCTCAAAATCGTTCTCAATGGCCGACGCAGATGCATCCACTCCTTGTGACTTATGATTTCCAATGAAACTATGTTGTTCTTCGTTACTACCATTCCTTTCTCTCACATCTCTATTTACTGTCTCTATTATGCATTTCTTCTACTTTCTTCTTCTTCGCGGGCTTTGTGTGCTACAAGGAGTGGAGTGTGACGACCTGAACTGCCGCACATATGTGTCGAAAACATACAAACAGATAGATGAAACAGTCCTACTACGTGAAAAGGTAAGCGAATTGCAGAGACTTCGGAACATTTTGGACAGTAAGCTGTGAACATTTGGCATGCGATTCGCCACCGCCAAATGTAAGATGATGCTACAGAGTCGGACTATACTGACACCTAGCTTATAGATAGAGAGTGAAATGGACACTCAGTGTGTTGACCACTTCACTTATATGAGAAGTAGCATCAGCCAACACCAGAGGGTTGATGTGATGACTGACGAAATCTCAGAATGGAGGATACAGAAGGCTCGTTTCGCATACGCCTTCCAACTTACGCCATCTCCAGTGTAGACGAGATATCCGGCCGGCTATCGACCAAACGGCGTGGGTACTGCTCAGAAGTCAGTTCGCTCCTTACTCCTTCTTTTGTGCCTGTGAAACACGGCCACTGAAAGTGGAAGACATGAAATGACTGACTGACTGACTGACTGACTGTCCTGCATCATAGGTGTCTGAGTTCTACCTTCCGTGTTAGATGGTGGTATAACACGGTGAGTAATATTGAGGTTATGCATCCGTCGAGTGCTAGGTAAGCAGTGAGAATCAATCGACGACGTTATGAAGTTACATAGATTGAGATGGTTAGGACACGTGTTATGCATGCACGCCTAGCCATCGATCGCCCTTGTCGACGGACAATGTTAGCTAGCTGACATAGGATGGATAAGGTTGGAAAAGAGCTAGTGGTGGTCAAACTGAAACATGACTTCATCAGTCAATCAAATCCACAACAGTTAGTTTAAGGTAGTCAGTCAGTCAGCCAGCCAGCCAGCCAGTCACGTAGGGAGGTCCAGACTTCTTGACTGGTTGGGATCATCAGGATGGTAAAACCAGTGGCTGGAGACAGTTGATGATATGGCTCAAAGTCGTTCTCAATGCATAGCGCAGATGCAGTCACTTTTTGTGATTTATCCTATCCAGTAAAATTCTATTGTTCTTCCATACTACTATTCCTTTATCGCTGACACTTCTATTTATTATCTATCTGTCTTTTGAATCTGTGTTCGCGCTCTTCTCTTGTTTTGTGTGGTATGTGAAGGGAGTGTAGCAACTCGAACTGCTGTACACCTGTTTGAAGTTCTATGTTAAAACCAGTCAGTCAGTTATCCCAAACCATTTTCCTATCATTTTATTGAACTATTTTTACTGTTCCTTTAATAAAGTCGGATTATTTTTCGAGGTTTATTTCTTGGTGTCCATGGTACGTAGTATATAAAAAAATATGACATCCTGTTCAACTTAATCTGTCAGTTATGAAGTCAGTGGGTGTTTTTTTTAGAGTAACAGACTATTTAACCTATATTGGGGGTAACCATTTTGTGAAGAAAAATACATATTTAAGTGAATATGTAGATATACCGACCAATGATTTTTAGTGCACAAATGCATTGAGTATTAATCTCTATCTCAAAATACGTGTTTGTGTTTGAGAGAGTAACCATTCACATGGAATAAAGATATCGTTTATCACTGGTAACATAGCATGGAGTAACTGATAAGATGATAAAAATATAAAGAATGTTTATAATCTGCTGACTAGTGTCATCTTCCTTGCAGCCAAATCAGAATTTATATATAATTTAATGCATGAAGCTACGAATGATGGTACTGATTGACTTGCTTATTGAGAAATGTACATGTAAAAATATCTCAGATACGTTAAATGATAGAGATCGACTGATTGACTTATCCTTTTTACCTAAAACTACGCTAAATTTCACTATTGCCTCCCTTGTGTTTTCATCTTACATTAAAAACCAAATGAAGAAAAAAATCCCGTCACCTTTTCATCACAGTCACATCTCACGACCTAAATACAAATATGATGTAAAATCTGTCTTACTGAATATTAATTTGGAAGACAAAATTTTGGAAAGTTAGTCCATATTAATAATGGCAGTGAAAAAGATTAAGGCTCATAGTGTTAACTACCTAAAGCATCAATATCCATAGGACTTTGTGGTGGTAATGGGAAGGGTGCACCGTTACATTCTGATACATTTGGCTTTTGGCAAACATCGTCATTTAAAATGGATGAACTTTGATTTGACTGAGGAACTTTTTCTTCACCAGCAGATGAAACAGAAACTTTACCAGGAGAAATAGGAGAGGTGGTTGTTGGTAATGAGACAGCAACTGAACCAGAAGGTGAAGCTTGCAATGGGTCGGCATGCTGTCTGAAGGAGCTGCGCAAACTTCCGGGCCCACTACTGGTAGGTCGAGGAATTGCTGAATTACCAGGTGAACTAATACCATCTGAATTGAAGCTAAGATTTTCGCATAATGACAAATTTGGCAAAGGGGCTCCAACAGTTTCAAGTTTTTCCTAGAAAAAAAAGAATTCGATTCCCAAACTATAGTTGAAAAAAGTATGCCGAAAATTCAAAATAAATCTGATATGGAGATATCAACGTACACTTGGTTATTCACACAATCATTTCTTTACGACGAATGCCGATTAAAGTAGATGAATGATGAAAAATAAAATGGCAATTTTGAAAATAGCACCTTCAGTGGGTAAAAATGAAAGGTTTGCAATACTGTTCAGCTGATTTTATTGTATTTTTATGATTATTCCTAATTACTCTTCACCCTGTGAATACTGTAATATGTTAAAAGTATTCACACGAACAACTTGGTAAAGTGTAACAGAGATTAAGGTGTTAAACACGAAAAATATTATTTCATTCTAATAGTATTCCAGTACAAATGAATGTAAATTATGCTGAAAATTGTTTACGAAGTAGATGACGTAATGAAACACACTAAATTAACAAGTAGCCATACAATTCATCGCCATAATCCTGACTGATGGATTCAACCAAGACAAACGGAAAACAAAAGCTCAGTGATGATCTCATAGATAACAATGCTGAGAAGACAACTAACTCGGTAGTAAACTTGAATACGACAACTTAAAATATTTTTATACGTCTGAACACCAGAAATGAAAATGAAGAAATAAAATAAATCCTGTTGATTGATAATGGTCCATGGGAGCTTAAATACTGCAATAATCGGTAGAAATTTTAGTAATTTACCTTCTAAGCCACTGAAATGGCAGTTACGCATTGCGTAAAATGATTATAGCTCAACAACAGGATCCAGAGAAATTTTTAAATTCAAAATAACACCCATTAGAGTGAATTTATAACATATCTTAGCAATCACACTTATTTTAGTGCTGCTATTTTTACGCAATGACATAATTAAAATACTATTTAAATATTAGGCATTAAATCATAAATTGGAAAGATTTTTATGTAGTCTTTAGTTGGATGGCTTCAGTAATCTCAACAGTCAGTGACAACAAATATTGCTCCATAGCCATATCTAAGCTCCAGGTTTCACAGTTAAACACATCGAATTGCATTTTCATGATTTTATGCTACTATATGCGGCCTACTGCATCATTAATTATTCTCACTTGTGTCCAAGTAGAACTCATTCATTCTGGGGGTATTAAGGTTATACCAAACGGTCACCCTACCCAATATTTGTCAAATAAAATCTTGCTCTCAAATCTTATTAATCAAGTGGATAACTCTTCGAAATTCGAAATGGTTTGTTGTGAACCAACCAATGAATAACCTTTTCAGGTGCTTCGATAAAAAGTTGAATCTATGCTGTAGGCTTCCATCAGCATGAAAAACACACGCGTGTGTCCTCTTCAACGTTTTTTCTGAACTAATATTTACTCCTTTTAACCTATGTCAGTGCGATTCACTACACAGTTCCTTCATTTCCCTTGAAAGAGGGAAATTTCCCTTGATGCCGGATCGGCCGTGGCGGATTAACAACGACCGCGCTTCCTGCTGCCGTGTCACAGGGCAGGAGTGATAAGTATGCTACTGAGGCACACCAAACAAAAAGAACAAACAAAAACAGGCCGCGTGTGACCGGCCTCAAGCAGTTGTCCCCTGGGCTCTGCGGTCACGCAACCAACTTCCACGGTGTGGGCAGCCGGGAAGTAACAATCGCCCTCACAATCCGAAATGCACACGAAACCTCTCTATTACTCACTCATCTTTGTCTTCATCTTCATCTCTATCATCTTGCCTTCCTTCCACTGATGCAACTCCTCGACTTGATAGCTCTCCACTTCCTCTCCACTCTGCGTCCACTAAAAACGATGGAAGCCAAAAAACCACCACCGACAGCCTCTTAAAGCCGCGCCACCAATTTCATATAGGAGCTCTTAATGTTAGGACACTTTGCCAAATAGGACAACAAGCATCACTAGCCAAGACCCTGGCATCACGAGCCATTGATGTATGCTGTGTTTCAGAAACACGCATACAAGACCCAAGTGTGGTTATTCACCTAACCCCACCTGGCCAACAGGTTGAATCTGCAAAATTCACCTTGAGGGTGTCAGGAGATGCCACAGCTAGTTCACGAGGATTAGCTGGCGTAGGGATAGCTTTGAGTACTAGGGCAGAAAAGACATTGCTTGACTGGATCCCGGTAGATAGCCGAATGTGTGCTGTCCGCCTGAACGGATCAGTAAGAAGGAGGAAGGACTGCACTACTCGCCGATGCCTTTTCGTAATCTCCGCCTACGCCCCCACTGACTGCAGTTCAGATGAAACGAAGGATGAGTTCTACCAAAAGCTGTCTAGTTTGGTGCGAAAGGCTAAACGCTCAGACATAGTCGTTCTAGCTGGTGACTTTAACGCTCAAGTAGGGAAATTGTGTCAATCTGAGAAGGATGTCGGTGGCACCTATGGAGTTCCGTGCCAGCGAACCGACAACGGTGACCGTCTCCTACAGTTCTGCTCTGATAATCATTTGTTTCTTGTAAGCACTAACTTCAAACACAAGGAGAGACACTGTTTGACTTGGAGACCCCCTTCATCAAACCAACGCTGGACACAAATAGACCACATAGCAATAAGCTATCGTTGGCGTGGGTCGGTAGGAGATTGTCGCTCCTTCTGGAACACGTGCGTAGATACCGACCATGCACTGGTCCGCGCTCGGGTGTGCTTACGACTGAACGGACGTAGGAAACAGCTGGCGGTAAAACCATCACGTCCCCAGCTCGATCAGGAAACTAAATCCGTATTTGAGGAAGAACTAGCTAAACACATATCTGTGTTCGACAGCTGTGCTCACCCTGAAGAAGCTTGGAAAAATATCCAGGCAGCCATAGATACAGCTGTAAAAGCTGTGAATAAGGTAAACCCAAAGGTGAGTAAAAACCACTGGATCTCCACCGCCTCATCCGAACTGATAGATGCTAGAAGACTTATTCCGGCGAGCTCCGAATTCAATGAGGAGCGAAAGCTGCACAAGAGGAAACTTACGAAAAGTCTCCGCAAGGACCGTGAACAGTGGTGGGCGACAAAAGCCAAAGAGATGGAGAAAGCTTCGAGGATAGGCAACACCAGGCAACTCTTTGGACTCATCAGGGAAACGGGTGGGAGAAGACAAATCATCAGTGAGACAATCTCGGAAAAAAATGGCACTATAATTAGCTCACAGGATAGACGACTGGATCGTTGGAAAGAGCATTATGAGGAGCAGTTTAATTTGCCCACAGCCACGCTCAACCTTCCGAGCATCCAACACCTCCCTGAATGGGATATAGACACAGGTCCTCCGTCACTAACTGAGGTTACTAAAGCTGTCACCAATCTGAAACTAGGCAAAGCAGCGGGACCTGATGGAATGACTCCAGAGGTATTTAAGTACGGTGGAGACAGCTTACTGTCGGATTAACTGAGGTACTAGGCAGCGTCTGGGAATCAGAAGAAGTCCCATCGGGTTGGTGTAAGTCACTGATTATCCCCATATACAAGAAGGGAGACAAGTCTTCCTGTGATAATCACAGAGGGATTAGCTTGACTAATATAGTATCTAAAGTCTTAGGCTCAATAATCATGCGTAGACTGAGTGGTGCTCGGGAAGCACAAACACGAGAGAGCCAGGCAGGCTTTAGACCAGGAAGAGGGTGTATTGATCATATCTTCACCCTCCGACAGATTCTAGAACATAGGCATTCCTACCGGCGTCCAACAGTCATTATATTTCTTGACCTAAAGGCAGCATTCGACTCTGTCGATCGGAAGTTCTCTGGAGATGCTTGGCTGTAAAGGGAATTCCAAGAAAATATATTGCACTGATTAAGGCACTCTACTCGTACTCATACAGCCAGGTGAGGGCTTACGGCGAGCTGTCATCTGAACTGATGACGACCAGTGGTGTCCGTCAAGGATGCCCATTATCTCCTTTTCTATTCAACTTCATCATAGATGTGTTAATGGACTTAACCCTAGGTGACTTCAGCGACTCAGGGATTGACTTGCTACCGGGAATAATCTCGTTGACTTGGAATATGCAGACGATATAGTCCTTCTAGGCGAAGACGCTGACGAAATGCAGAGTCTTCTAAACACCTTGAGCCGCAATCTACGAATGTTTGGCATGCGATTCGCTCCCGCCAAATGCAAGATGATGTTACAGGACTGGACTACATCGACGCCTAGTTTAAAAATAGGAAGTGAAGTGGTAGAGCACGTTGACCGCTTCACTTATTTGGGAAGTACCATCAGCCCCAACGGGCTGATCTCTGACGAAATCTCAGCACGAATACAAGGGGCTCGTTTCGCATTTGTTAGTTTACGCCGACTCTGGCGTAGACGAGATGTTCGACTATCGACCAAAGGGCGGGTGTACTGCTCATCAGTCCGCTCCGTCCTCCTTTATGGTTGTGAGACCTGGCCACTGAGAGTGGAAGACATGAAAAGACTAGCTGTCTTTGATCATAGGTGCCTGCGTTCTATTTCCCGTGTAAAGTGGCATAATAAGGTGAGCAACATTGAGGTTAGGCGTAGAGTTCTAGGTAAACAGGGGAAATCAATCGACGAAGTCGTGAAGCTACAAAGACTGAGATGGTTAGGACATGTGTTACGTATGCCAAGTCATCGCCTCCCTCGACGAGCAATGTTAGCGGATATAGGGTCAGGCTGGAAAAAAGCTAGCGGCGGTCAAACAAAAACTTGGCACCAGTCAATGAAATCCACAACAGTTGGTCTAAGCCACGTAGGAAGGTGTAGACTTCCAGGCTGGGGTCCTCGGGACGGTAAAAATCTATGGTTGGAAACAATTGGTGACATGGCTCAAAATCGTTCTCAGTGGCGCAGATGCATCCACTCCCTGTGACTTATGATCTCCAATGAAACTGTTTTGTTTTTCTTTATTACTCCTTTGTCTCACACCTCTGCTCACTGTTTCTATTATGCTTTTCTTGTACTTTCTTCTCTTGCTTCGCGTGCTACACGGAATGTGGCGACTTGAACTTCCGCACATTTGTGCAAAGTTCTATGTCGAAAACAGACAGACAGACAGACAGATTTCCCTTGACTTCGTAATTATCGCACAACATTGTTCCTAACTTATGACCACGATGAAGATGTTAGGTTATAGAAAGTTTTGGAAGCATTGGTAGTGTAGGGATAGCAATCTTGCATTATAGCAAACGACAATCATCCGTGTAAGGTTGAATAAATCTATAAGATTGGAGAGATCTTGATACTTCTGTACGCCTTTACATAATCTCAGCTTACGCGTCCAGTAACTGCAGTTCGAACGAAGATTATTTCAATGGGAAATTTCTCAATTTCAACAACGACAGAAATGAACATATTTGCAAGATAAAAGATCATTATGCTAAGTAACACCACTAGCCTGCAGTGAACAAATAACTTAGTAATGAGGCTTCTGGAAGCCCTAAGGCATCTATACATTACGCTATTATGTAAAGCGATTGGTCCACTTGCTCAAACAAAATAAGAAAAATCGTAAAATTCTTGGTAATAAAATTACTCCCGTCAGCTAAGAGTTTAAAAAAGAGGAAACTCTCGAAACAATATATATGTTAGAGTTTCCAAAGATATGACTGGTAATCGATCAATCCACCGAAATTACGATACTCCAGACTGATTAGGTGATAAAATCACAGAGACCAATAAATCAAACTTAAAGTTCAGTTTTATGAAAGGCATTATTAGAAGAGATAAGAATAACGTTGACACTATAGATAAATTGTATATATCGAATCATCATCCCTACAAGACGGAAACTATTTCTCACAGTTAGGTAATAGGTAAACAAATGTAAGAAGTGAGCAAACCGGAAGTGCCGATTTTACCTTTACTCCTAAAGCTACCTGTGTAAACTGAGAATCGACAGAAACAACATATTTGCAAATGAGGTCAGGTGGCGTTAACAGGGGATGTTGAGTCGATAGCAATATCAGTTGCTACGCGACGACAAAAAATATGTTCAGAGGTAAACATTAAGTTTGCTATTCTGACAGAAGGAATTATAGGTAGTAACTGAAAAATAACTGAGACAGACAAATAACTTACATGTTAAGAGGAACTTGGATAATCTTTACCACCGGTTACAACACACACTAATTGGATTGAATTACATCATGCATACAGTGAATCATTTACCACGCTGTTTACAAAAGATTCAACAGAAAATGTTTTACCAGATGTTTGACCTAAATTATGAGAATCTAGCGTTACTCCTTTTTCCTCTGGTTAAGTTCACTGAAAAGAGAAAAGCTGGTAATTAATTTATCCAAAATATATTAAAATGTTCATTTTACACACTTACTCGCAAAATTCTCTTTTCTGATTCTAGCTTTTCCATTTTCTTCCACAGTCTGTTCACTAAAGCTTCTTGTTCCTGCTCAAGAGCATTCTCTAATTCAATTTTTTCTCTACGAAGTCGATCCAAGCAGTCTTGTTTCTGATTCATATCAGCTTCCAGCTTTTCAATTCTCCTCATTAATTTGCTGACCTAAATAAAAATAGCCCTTTGTTTAGACAGCATAAACTGATGCTACTACTTTCTTTCCACAGAAATGTCACCAAATAACCTAGTAGATTAAAAAAGAGATGAGTCGGTGGTTCAGTGATGGAACGCCAGCCAACTACGCACGTGGGTGAGGATCCGATCCTCGGAAGACGCACTGTTAAACCTTCCTAAGCCAGTAGTAAGGACAGTAAATAGGGTAGGCCTCCACTCATTTGGGAAGTTGCACCAGCCAACACCAGCCGGTTTATGTGATGGCTGATGAAATCTCAGAATGGAGGATACAGAAGGCTCGTTTCGCATACGCCTTCCAACTTACACCATCTCCGGTGTAGACGAGATATCCGGCCGGCTATCGACCAAACGGCGTGGGTACTGCTCAGAAGTCAGTTCGCTCCTTACTCCTTCTTTTGTGCCTGTGAAACACGGCCACTGAAAGTGGAAGACATGAAATGACTGACTGACTGACTGACTGTCCTGCATCATAGGTGTCTGAGTTCTACCTTCCGTGTTAGATGGTGGTATAACACGGTGAGTAATATTGAGGTTATGCATCCGTCGAGTGCTAGGTAAGCAGTGAGAATCAATCGAGGAGGTTGTGAAGTTACATCTTTTCTCTATCTTCGTGTGGTACATGAAGTGCAATAGCTTTTATTTAAGAGCTTTTGTGAAAATTTTTGTGCTGGGGTTCAGTCATTTAAGATTTCACACGAAAAGAGCTAGAATTTCTGTTTTTTTATGAAATGACGAAATCATGTCATCAGTAAAGAGCAGATAACAGTTAGTTTTGCTGACAGTTGTATTTCAGCGATTTCTTGAGTGTACTCTTCGCTACGTCCTTGGCTAGCGATTCTCACCAAACAGCCGACATTTTATCTAGGCTGTTCAACTTCACATTAGTTTTTATCTTACCGCTTATTCTTTCACGTCACTTAAAATGGAACACCACTAGTCTTCTGCTCTTGGAACATTTATTGGGGTGAGGAGACTATCGGCTACTTTAATAAACTTATTTTCGCTAGTATTCGTTAACTGACATTTTGTTTGATCCCTGAGTGGTTATACTGAGCAGGTGCATGTTGTTCGACCAGTCGTTTTATTATTTGGATTTGTTTACTTTCATTTCTTAGTATATATTAGTATTGATTAGCTCAGTCTCGCCTCGAGATAAAGGATAGTTGTATCAAGTCAGTATTTTTGTTGAATTATAACTTGTTGAATGGCTTCCTCAAGAACTCCAAACCTTTTCAGAAACGGCTGTGAAATGATACCGATGGCGACCATGGTACAGCTTTCCGGTCTCTTCCATTATCTGAAATGTAACAAAATGATGGACACTTCCTTGAATGTAGTTAATGAAGATGGTTACCTGTTAATTCTTATTCTATGAATCTATTTTTTCCCTTTGGTTTATTGTTATGTTAATTTGTCTGGCACATCCTTTTGGTTATTGCTGTGGGAAAGTAACACCGTAGGATGTAAAATCACTATTGAGGTGGAAGTCGCTGCATCTCGCATACGGACATCGAATATATGTCAATAAAAGTGGGGATGTTGAAATAGAATGATAGAAGATTATAAGGTGCTTTAAGAATAAAAATAAGAGGATAAATGGGGTATATTTGACGGGAAAGTAAAATACCTACAGCACTGATCCTTCTGAGGTGCATTACATCAAGTCTGTGGGCGTAATTGCCAGTGGTCAAATGAACCATGTCGATTAATTCTCCATAACTTATACCAGTAATCACTTATATTGTGTTTTAGTTTGATCACTCATAATTTGTTTCTAATGTAGTTCTCCTAGTTTAGGTCGTCGAGCAGGACAGATGTGCAACACATTTTGCAATCACTTCAGACTTTGGAAATTTCTGGTTGATTCGACTGATTCGCCTACCTTTCACAGTCTCTATATTTTTACTCTTTCAATACTTAAATGATGCATATACCAAACTCTGATAATGCCACGTAGTTATCAACGGCTAAATGCCTGAAGACGTAATGGTCATTTACTTTCAGTGTATTTCGTAATGAGTGTACGCGATCCATACTAGACAGTCATATATATCCTTTCCTTTCTTTCCTGTATAAGGAAAATCTGATCGGAGGTTGTTTATTGTCTTATAACAAATCACAGACCATCACTGAGAGAAGGCCTTCTGCATACAGTTGGAATGTACCTAAATAAATTAGTGTTGTGAACTTTTCTTATAATACGTATCTAATCATATTACTATCTCTACCGCTATTAACACGCTTTTTTTCCTTTATACGTTTAAGCCATTCCGGGTTCATTGTAAACTGAATAAAGCCTAAATTCTTCGTTTATTCGTCTTTTCAAGATTCAAGCATCACTCATCGTTCTAAGACTCAGTCACCTTCGTAACAATTAGCTGTTTTTATTTGTGGTATTTCTTAACTGCTTGGCATCATAGTATGTGTGTGTATGTTGTGTAGTTTGTCACCCATTAACTTTACTTAAACTACTGTTATTTAATGCAGCTGCGGCTGTAGAGCTCAGCTCGAGTGCTCAGTTATGCAGAACATAATTTCTATGTAATAGGACATTGACCAGAGTTACGTTTCAGGAGCTGATGATATTTCCAAGTGGTCGAGGCCGAGGCAGGTGGGCGCTCTCTTTCCATTTTTGATTATATATATACGTATATATATATATATCCCTTGCAGTTTCCTTAATATAGCCCGTACTTATTTAGGGCAACGCCATCAAATTCCTATTGAGCAAAGTCCAAATTCCGGGGTCAATTAACTCAAAACCGTGTCTCTACTGAGCAAAGCGCAACGCGGCAATTGTTTTATTTTTATTTGATGGAGCTGCTAACCTCATATCCTACCTATCCTCCTTGACTGACTGGTTTTAACATAGAACTTCAAACAGGTGTACAGCAGTTCGAGTTGCTACACTCCCTTCACATACCACACAAAACAAGAGAAGAGCGCGAACACAGATTCAAAAGACAGATAGATAATAAATAGAAGTGTCAGCGATAAAGGAATAGTAGTATGGAAGAACAATAGAATTTTACTGGATAGGATAAATCACAAAAAGTGACTGCATCTGCGCTATGCATTGAGAACGACTTTGAGCCATATCATCAACTGTCTCCAGCCACTGGTTTTACCATCCTGATGATCCCAACCAGTCAAGAAGTCTGGACCTCCCTACGTGACTGGCTGGCTGGCTGGCTGACTGACTGACTACCTTAAACTAACTGTTGTGGATTTGATTGACTGATGAAGTCATGTTTCAGTTTGACCACCACTAGCTCTTTTCCAACCTTATCCATCCTATGTCAGCTAGCTAACATTGTCCGTCGACAAGGGCGATCGATGGCTAGGCGTGCATGCATAACACGTGTCCTAACCATCTCAATCTATGTAACTTCATAACGTCGTCGATTGATTCTCACTGCTTACCTAGCACTCGACGGATGCATAACCTCAATATTACTCACCGTGTTATACCACCATCTAACACGGAAGGTAGAACTCAGACACCTATGATGCAGGACAGTCAGTCAGTCAGTCAGTCAGTCATTTCATGTCTTCCACTTTCAGTGGCCGTGTTTCACAGGCACAAAAGAAGGAGTAAGGAGCGAACTGACTTCTGAGCAGTACCCACGCCGTCTGGTCGATAGCCGGCCGGATATCTCGTCTACACTGGAGATGGTGTAAGTTGGCAGGCCTATGCTAAACGGAGTAACCGGCATGGCCAACCACTTTACTCCATATCTTCAAACCGGGTGTCGGTGCAGACCAGTCCTGCAACATCGTCTTACATCTAGCAGGAGGAGTCACACATAAATATTTTTGTTCGTGTTCAGAGGAATGCATTTTCTCACGTAGATGGCAATATCACCTGCATACACTGAGTCGACGAGATAAGCATGGTAACACTTCAGTGCATATCCTTATAATTAAAAATTTGAAAAAAATATCGATAAGTATAAAGCTTGTGCGTTGTGGTAGAGTACAACTTCATTATGGATAATTCACAGTGTTATGAGCAGCAGTCTGAGCTCGAAACGTCATCAGATAATAGTATTGTATAACATTGTGATTTATGGAAAAATATCACTTTAAATTGGTTCATATATTATCACAGACATAATAACTAGATTCAACGTTGTTCCCTGATTATCAGCTTTGTAGAAATACATACAACTAAATACAATTAGACAGCATCCTGAATACAGATGCAGACTACTTTGAAGCCCAGATAAGTGATTACTCACCCTAAACTAGGTAGAATGGTAAACAGAAACAAACATCCCTTACTTAAACTTTAAAATCCTCATATGAAACACTTATACTGATCAATGGCAAACGCTAAAAAATACTTGCCTGGTTTTCTTGCTCACGTGCTAAAGTTCTTTCTAACGCAACTTTTTCTTGTCTGAGCTGGGTGAACTTACGGCTAAGTTCATTTGTTAGACACTCTTCTTCTTGTTCATAATTTAATGCCAATGACTCTTTCTCTTTCTTCAACTCTGTGATCTTTTTTAGTAATGTATTACTAATGTATTCTTCTTCTTGTTCTGCTTTAGCTTGCTATAACAAGTATGTACAGAAAAAGGGCAAAACTTACTATACTCACACTGTTGCGACGCAATTGCTGGTTTAAGTCATTCAGTCCTTTAACTTTTAATTTCAATGTCTCCACTTCAGTTCTTAAAACACGATTTTCTTGTCTTAATGATTCAATACGACGCAAGAACTGTTCATTTGTAACCAGTGAATCCTTTGTTCCATCGACAGAACTCGTATCAGACTCCAATTCTAGTTCTGAAGCGCTGTCTGTCATTGCTACAACAAAGAATGGACAAAAAATATAGATCAGTGAAGATAAAAAACAGCTATATTCTGTAACCTTCCACCACTTTGAACATAAAAGTCACGGAACTCAGACAGTTGATTTAATGAGCCAATGCCACATGCATACTCCTAACTACTAAACAGCTTGTGATAAAAAGTTCGTTAAGATAAGACCAACAAAATATTAGCATTGAGGAGAGGGCTGAAAGTTACCTGAGTTCAATCTGCAGAGCAACAGAAGTCAACCGTCAGCAGAAATACTTCTTTATATTATAATAACTACTGGACATACTGTCAGCGTTGGGCAGTACAACGCATACTTTCTCACTGATTAATTTTGGCCTCACTTTGATTTCATTCACTCAAGAGACCATAATACTTAAAAGCCTCACATTAACAACCTTTTGCGTTCCCAATCCATTTTAAAGTTATCGCTCCAAGGTTACACTGATAAGACAATTAGATTGAAAGATATGACATAAATAACTTAAATGGAGCTAAGAGATTTCTGGCTGAGGCTTAAGTGGCCACGATGTTAGTGAAATATGCATTCTTCAGAAGTGTATAATAGTTGCGCTGATTAGTTGTTTCAGTGTGACTTTCTTTTTCACTGGATTAAGTTCAGATTCTTCACATGTCCAAAAATTTCTGCAGAGTTTTACCATCTATCAGACAGCCACGAGCAGCCATCATTACACTGAAGTGTAGCTTCCGAGTACATGACCATTGAGAACTCAGTCCGCTCTTTACGAACCCAGCATTTATTTAGTTGGTGAAGCATGATTATAAAAAATTCCCACACAAATGACATTACAGTGACACCGAAATAACTGTCATATTGTGTAAGGCTAATTTAGTGACTGGTACAATAATCTTTTTCATAGCACTAAGAGTCATCGCGTCTTTCTTTGCAAATCAGGCATTTTTGAACATATTTGTACCTCCTAAAGAATCCCGGATGAGATTTTGACCTAAGGGCTTTAGTACTTTGATTTCAATCTAAGTCCCGAATTGTATGGTGCATTACTCGTAAACAATTCGAAACCGTTTTTACAGTAGGCCATTTCTCCGCCCTTTGAAATGCATTGTTTAGCATCTGGTACACAAAATGGTTAATCAATATATCTACTTCAGGTTATAAAATCCAAACGTGTTTAGTTATCCATCATCTTTCGTTCATCTGTAGATATACTAGTACACTCAAACACCACAAGACTGTTTTCACACCACTTTTCTTTTAACTACCATGAGTTCATCAAAGGTCAGCCCATCTTGCATGAATACACACAAAACGATCAATTAAATCCAAATTACTTCAAATTTCCCTCATCCTTACCGACACAAAACCAGTGCGAAAATCGTTGGAACGTAGTAAATTTCAACATCCCTTCACCCCCAACAGTCAACACCTACTGAATGCATAATACCTAATAGTTGAGTAGATGTCTATTTAAAGCCATCATTATTATCACACACTAGCATCCAAAAGGAACTGATATTACCAACTATGTATATACAGGTAGCTTCACTGATGAGTAGTTCATGACTTTTATAATACAGTATACTACGAAATCATGGAATCTCTTAGTTTTTTATAAAGTACAGGAACTCTTAAAGTAAACTTTAGACTCTGCCATTTTACTGCAGCAACCCAGCTAGCATTTTTTCCGGGCGCAATGCAGACTCTTTGGGGCAAGACCTTCGGGTAGATCTACTTACGTGGGACAGTGTCCCGAAGTCTGCCCCAAAAGGTCTGTAATTTGCCCTAAGTCTGCCCCAAAAAGTCTGCAATGCGCCCGAAAAAAATGCTAGCTGGAAAAAGCTATGAGTTCCACGATATCTTGAATACGTCGTGCCAAAGGGGTTGGCATGTTCTTACTTGGTGCCTTGCATAACTTAAAGCAATGTTTATGAAAATATGCACTATATGGTGAAAGGATGAAGTCTACAAGAGTATTAAAACAAAGCGTTGACAATCCTACCCACCGGTTTGTAACGTCACAAATTAAACACAACACACACTGATATTTAAATAGTTTCAATGCAAAATAAATAACCAAATAAATAAATAGATGACTTCTGCAAAGTTAAAGCCTCTTCCCTTTGATTGTTGAAAATCGAAGCAAATGGAAATGGGGAAAATTTTGGGAGAGATTATAAATATGTGGTATTTTTCTTCACATCCAACTCAAATTCGGGTTTTTGGTTGAAGTTGGAAGGCTGCACGTCTGTATAAATTCTTTGCTAATAACTGTCTGTATTTATCTGATCCCTTATTGAGTGAGCAAACTGAGAGTGTAGACAGCACTTCCCTAGAGGGTAGGTGGAAGAATCGGTACTCCCTAGAGATATAATTCCCCTGTGGCTTTTGAACTCGCCTGCGATGCCCTTCGAGATGGATTGGATTCATAGCCTTGTTCTTGAAATTTCGAGCGTTGTGAGGATATCTCTTCTCTGACCATGATATGATGAGGAGAACCGAACCGAACTGTTAAGTTTCTCCTCGCATGGTAAATTAGTCATACCACGAATCATAAGTGTGGCCTTCACTTGAATCCCTCTTAGAAAATATAAGTCCATCTTAAAACAGTGGCTGATCGCGTGTATGCAGTTTCTTGGTTATGACCCTACCAAAGAGGTGTACATGGGTGCAAACATTTCAATGAAGGTCTTAGTTCAGGTTCTGTTTGTTACCCATAGAGATCTAAAACTACTGGCAGCAGCGAGAGTGCCTCAGGTCTTGGGTTATGACTTTCTATGACAAATGAATCTATGTGAAACTGTACCGATGGGAATGGCATCGCCTGTGCGCCATATGAGCTGATACTCACGTTCCTAATAAGCGCGGGAACCCGTGATGTGCACTAGATAACAAGACGTTGCTTCCCAAATTTGAGGTGATCACCATCTTGAGTGTTCTTTTAAGTATCTTGATTGGTATGCTAGGTAGACTGATGGGACAGCAGTTTGAAGGACAGTTTCTAGATCCCCCTTATATATAAGATTCACCGGGACGATTACATGGCATATCCGCTATCTGGAGTGGTACCACCTACCACACATTGACGGCGCTTGCGCGGTTTAGTTTATTTGAGTTGAAGCTAGTTGTCCAGGCTAATGCAGTTGCGGTGATTTTGGTGCATATTTGGCACGTGTTGGATGAATTTATGCGAAAATTCTTGTCCAACATAGTTTCTAAGCAATTACGTCTTGTCTCCGTTGCAGGATGCTAAAATGTATGGTTCATATAATGATTATTTTGTATGCCGAGTATGCTTTGTATACATTTCGAAGAATGTCTTTTGACAAGTTTCTTTGCAGCTTGCTGGTAACTTGTAATCGGTCGCGAACTTCCCAACTAGCTGTTGTGCAGTACCTATTTCAGTTGCAGGAAACGAAGAATATGGTTAATATCGAATTCATGCATGCTTCTGCACTCTTGTGTTGCGTTTTGACTGCTGAAAGTCAATGGAAACCATAGATGCAAGCGAATATCACTGTCAATGTAGTTGAAGATTGAACGATCAATTCATGGTTGTTTGCTCAAAACCAACTTCCCCAATTTTCGCGGAGGCATCAATACACCAGTCATCGTCTCATCGGTCGCTGTTAAGAAAGAAGTCAGGACAAAACCGTCAGAAGTAATATTGTGATTTATTATTGTAATATTTGTTCATGGACCTTGGTTTTAAAGCTTAATTTTAAAGTTGGCTATATGTTGGCGTTACAATAAAGAATTCTCGAGTCGCCAATCGGTGTTTTGGTTTTTCCGTCCGCTTTTTACAAATCGTTTCTGAGAAACTCCAAGGAACAGCGTGAGTCCCAGCGTAGCAAGAGCTGGGCATTGACGGTTTACGAGACGTGACTGACAATCACTGTTCCCACATAGCCAGAAACTGCAATATGTTTTACGATCGCTTGCAACGTTAGCTGTTTTCTGCCAAAGGTTTTAGATGAGATAAGTGCACAGTACAACACATTCTAGTAATTTGGTGGATTTCAATAACATCGTCGTGACCAGGTGTGTAAGGATATCTCACGTGTACGTTATTCTGTCCTATTATTCAGTTTGATTATTACCCTGACGCCATATAATTTGTGTTTGTTAAAAGTCAATTGGCAGAAATATTTTGAAATCATTCAAAATAGTGTCCAAAATCTTTTGCAGCTATGGTCGTAGGGTTTAGAAGTGGTCGCTACATCCACTTAGAAAGGACTCATCAACGTGTGCAAGAAAGGCCTTCAGAGCATATTTCTAAATGCCTTCAGAAGCAAATAGAATCTCAATAACCTATTAGTGGTGAGAACAGGAGACCTAGCTCCTCTATTGCGAAACATTATGGAGACAGAACGTAAAATTGACGTTTGCGCATCTTTTGAACCTATTTATAAAAAGTGTTTGGGGCGTATCCTGAAGTTTGTAGAACCCCTAGTTTGCAATCAGGAAGTTTGAACGGTCTTCATGCTCTCAAAAACAATTCTTCATCACACTGAACCTATCTTCCTTGGTAAACTTTATTTTGCTACCATGGCAGATATACTGTTACTAACCTTAATTGGCTTAATGGACCTCATTGTTATTTTGACCATCCATTTAACTTAACGCTCTTTATTGATTTCATATACATTCGTCTGAAAAGTTCGTGTTTGATGGGTCAGACCGCATGAAATGTGATACGAAGATACCTTATAGGATTCAGACAAATTACGTTGTCAGAAAATGTCACTGTCGAGGTCTAACTTCGCCGGACTTCACACTGTCTTTGGAAGACTTTCAGGAACTGTGCTCATTAACCAACGCAAAAAGACCAGAACACAAATTTGTTACTAGAGAACCGTTTATTCTTGCACCAATACGAGGCCAACCCATAGGTTAGTGTACACAAAGTATAACAATAAATGATATAAAATAAATTGCAATAAAACTCCTGTGAGTACTTCTCTGTTTTCCAAGAAAGAGGGAACGGTGAAATGATGACATAAGCATTGATGAATCCTGAAAAAAATTAGGAAGTTAAGCGTGAGCAAACATCAATGAACTCATCGACCAGTGCAAAACCAGGTTGATAATCCCTGGAAATTAATGATTCATTTACATAATCCATAGCGATAACAAAATCCAACTCAACTGGAAATATGGAAAACTGGAACGAAAAACAACTACCTAAAACAATACAAGACAAAAAAACGAAAAACTAAAAAGTACACCAACAGATCAAGCTCACTCATCGATGACGACCTACGCCTTCCAGTTAAAGGCATCCTTTTGACATCTTGCAACACAATCGCCAATTGCTGGAATGACTCTTGCAGAACGCAACGTGACCAAAGCAGCACCTCATAATACCCTTCGAACATCCTCTTATCTATTCGCTACCAATTACCGCTGCGATCGCTTGTCACTAATTGTGCCTCAGTTCTAGTAACGGTGACGCGTGCAAGCCTCAGTCGACAACATTCTCGCTCCTCGGCGTGTGGGGCCACGGTCTAAATAGAAACATTCATTCTCAATTATTGATTCCACTGCTATTTTTACAGGATGTGGTTGTTAGCCTCATGCCCAACCTTTCCTCTTTACCAGCATTATTTCTGGCTTAGCGAGGAGAAGGAGTGCGTCGGCCGGGGATCGAAATTCGGACCATGTGCATGGTCGGCGGGCGTCCTGACCGCTATGCCACCAACGCACTCATGTTTTGTTACAGAATCCCATTTCAATTTTCACATTTTGTCTGGAATATGACGTTGTCGACTTACGAGAGAGACATATCTAGATGTGTATTGGTGAATTTCTTAGCCTCTGTCTGTGTTTCAGACTGAAGGCGTATAGGGCAGCAGTTCTCGTACCGACTCTTTTTCAGCCTGTGACACTTTGTTTGGGAGTTAGGCATTTTCGCCTCCTAAGTAAGATACTTTGAACCTTTTTCAACCTCTCATTGTCCGGTATATTATAGGCTGTCACACCTAATTTCGCATCTAGTCTTTTGATTCCTCTGTTAAGATGAAGTTTATCCGGATGTCTACCTTAGTTACTGGTTCCTTGTCAAGTTGGCCAGGGTTTATGATTCTGGTCAGGATGCTCAGAGGTGTAGGTTCACAGGCCTGTGATTTGATGCCACTAATCCGTGTTGGTAGTTCAGGTATGCTGGCCATGTTCTCTGAATATCTTGCATTCATAGCCTCACTACACCTTACTTTCCGCATCTCAGTCATCAGTTCTTCTGCAGACAGCTTCAATCGTTCCATTTCTGAAGTAAGTGATGAAGTTGGACTTGGTATCTGAAGTTTGGCGACGTGTGCATAAGGTGAAGTGAAGAGGTCTATGTCAGGACCAGGTGCTGAGTTGATAGAAGCAATGCTGCTACTAGTTGTCAGCATATAAATAATGTATTTATTCCTGTTTATGCAGAAACATACCAATTGAACAGGCATGGATAAGCTATTATATAAATTACACATATTTTGATGTACGGTGAATTTACAGTTTGGTTGTTCTTTCTGACATTAGAGTTAGTCGGAACAGTCTGCTATAAAGTCTGTTTGTGTAGCACATAAAGAGATATAGAAATATCATCTTCGTATTAACAAAAAACCCAGACATCGCATGAACGTAAAAAAATTTCTTGGAAAAAAGCCGAAGGTCAATTCTGCTACGTATCTTCGTTGTGAACAGCATCCTTGACTTAAAGTTTATTGATGTGTTATGTTGAGATCAGTGATATGTTTATTCCATTATTCAGCAGTCTTATCGTAGTTTTATAACAGGAAAGAGATTTGATAGTGGATACGAAAACTAGAGAAGGTCATGCTGGGTTGCTATACTGCATCAAATGCGCCAAGGACGATACCAGAATTCTGCACTGACGCCGTTTGTGTCTGCATGACAGATTGTCAGCCAACAATCAGAAACAGTCAGAAACTATCAAAAACTGTCAATGTCCAAGTCTCATTACATTGGACATCACGCTATCCCTGGAAGACTTTCACAAACAATATGTAATAACCAACACGAAAACCAGAACACTGATTGGCGACTCGAGACTCCTTTATTCTTACACCAACATGTAACCAACAATAAGGTTATTATACACAAGGTGTCAATGAAGTTGAAGATTGAACGATCAATTCATGGTTGTTTGCTTAAACCCAGCTGGTCGATAATTTTTGCGGCAGTCATCAAGCCGTCAGTCATCGTCTCATCGTTCCCTGTTTAGAAAGAAGTCAGCAGTAAACCGTCAGAAGTAATATTGTGATTTATTATTGTATTATTTGTTCACAGACCTTAGTAGAAATATTTTTTATATGTTGGTGTTACAATAAAGAATTCCAAAGCGGCCAATCGGTGTTCTGGTTTTTCGTCCGTTATAACTAAGCGTTTCTGAAAAGCTTCAAGGAACAGCGTGGGCCCGAGCGTAGCAAGAGCTGGGCATTAACGGTTCATGAGAAGTGGCTGACAACATCTGATGATAGGCTACACGCTGATCGTTTACACTGACAGTCTCACGAGTATCCATACCATCTACCACTGCTTCTTCTCTTAATTCCACTTCACGTTCAAGCTGTACAGAATCTTCGTTCAACTAAGCAGTAATAGGCATTCCCTTCATCTCATCATGATCAACCATAGGCAAAGGTGCACTATCATGATCATTATCACAAATATTCACTTTACCGCCGTTTGTATGATAGACTTCATCATTTTGAAACTCTTCATTAACAGCAGTAGATGATTTGGGTTCTTCCTCACAAATCCTTAAAGGTTTTATACCTTCCCTCTGACTAGTAATACCTTGTAAACTCGTGGGGTCAGAACTGGACTCTGAAACTGTAACTCCCTTCTTCTGGACAAACTGCGGTGTCGTCTATGACACTCTATTCAACATTGGTTTACCAGGTTCAACTACAGGCTTCTTCACTGCACCACTATCGTCACACAATTCGGAGTCTGATCTTGGTGACGCTGATTTCACATTTAGCTTACCACTAAACTTGCTTACTTCTTCACAGTTCGCCTTTGTGTGCACTTCTTGCAAACTGGCAAAACACGATCATGTTTGTCGCGCAACTTATAACCTATCTATTGGGGACGTTACCCGATAGCTGTCACTCATTAGTTTTATATGAATTACTGGACACCATAGAGTTTTCTCGATATCCACTTCTCTGAGACCCTTCCGTCATAGACGATGGCGTTTTGCATTCAGACTGCTCTATTTTAGGGGTGGGATGCAATATACTGGAAAACTTGCTCATAGCTTGGTTGACACCATCTTTTACCAGTTTCAGAATATCATTGATATTTGGCTCGATACCCTCATCCTCTATACGAGAGCTTATCTTCACCCACTTCCTTTGAAGTCGAGTAGGTAGTCGTCTCGCTACCTCTAGGTTGGAATTTGAATCCAGATCACTCATGCAATTCATCGAAATCAACGTATTCTTGTAAGTCATCATATTACCCAAAAACTCAGAGAATCCCTTCGAGTCATCTCGTAAGTGACTACCATTACCTTTAACAGCCTCGAATATGTTACTTACAATCATCGAAGATCTTCCGAATCTTTGACGCAGTATACTCATAGCATCAGAGTATCCTTCGTTAAGAGGCATAAACTTACAGCACTGGACAGCTCTTGAAGCAACTCCAGTGCAATACCTCATCAAATGCATCAACTTCATTTCATCATTTAATAAAAAAGCACTCAACATGATTTCAAACTCTTTTAGAATCTGTAAATAGTCAGATGTGTCTCCGTCGAAACACAGAGGTTCGTATTTAGGAAGCCTAATATTCCTATTATCACTAGATGGCGAAACATTTACATCAAACATATCATGCTTCACATCAAGCTCATCCTTACATGTAACAGACAAATCAACAGGACTCACTTTCCTGCTTGCTTCGAAGACGCTTTCACCCAGGCATCACTGAATTTGACCAAAATTCCAGAAAAGTTCCAGATATTACTTGTCCAAAGAAGACTGGCAGGCACCAGGAAAGGCGAAGGGAAACTATCCAACTACTATCAGAAACTGTCAATCGAGTCTCATAAACCGTCAATGTCCAGCTCTTGCTAGGCTGGGTCCCACGCTGTCCCTCGAAGATTTTCAGAAACGCTTAGTATTAACCGACGCAAAAACCAAAACACTGATTGGTGACTCAAGAATCCTTTATTATAGCGCCAACATATAACCAACAATACTGTATTTACAGAGCAAGGTTTCTGATAGCGACAGATGAGACGATGACTGATGCGTTGATGATTCCGCGAAAAATATAGGGATGTTGGGTTTGCCCAAACAACCATGAATTGTTCGTTCAATATTCAACTACACTGACATTTGCCTTTTATATTTTGTTTCCCTGATAAGCCTGAATATTTTTCTGATGTTCACAATCGCCGATGCCTTTTCCATCTCTTTCGATTTTGTCGCCCACCACTGTTCATGTTCGTTACGTAGGCTTCTGTTAGTTTGCGTTTGAGCAGCTTTCGCCCCTCATCGTAATCCGAGCTCGCCGGAACCAGTCTTCTTGCATCACTCAGTTCGGATGAAGTAGTAGAAATCTATTGGCCCCCACTGACTTTTAGTTTTAGGTTATTAACAGCTGTCAATCACGTCTCGTAAACCGTTAATGCCCAGCTCTTGCTACGCTCGGGCCCACGCTGTTCCTTGAAGCTTTTCAGAAACGCTTAGTTATAACGGACGAAAAACCAGAACACCGATTGGCCGCTTTGGAATTCTTTATTGTAACACCAACATATAAAAAATATTTTTACTAAGGTCTGTGAACAAATATTACAATAATAAATCACAATATTACTTCTGACGGTTTACTGCTGACTTCTTTCTGATCAGCGACCGATGAGACGATGACTGTCGTATTGATGCCTCCGCGGAAATTGGGGAAGTTGATTTTGAGCAAACAACCATGAATTGATCGTTCAATCTTCAACTCCATTGACACTCCCCGGCATAAAAGGGATCCAACCCTTTTTTCCTTCACGACCAATGCACGTTGACTTGGATGCCATTGCGAGAACCTGGGTCACACGGACAGAGCTGAAATGGAAAACAAACAGAAAAGCCAACACACCACAAGCATACCCACAGCACTATCTCACACATCGCTGACGACCTGCGCCTCCAGACAGAGACCTCCTCTTGACATCTTGCAACACAATCGCCAATTGCTAGAATGACTCTTGCAGAATGCAACGTGACCAAAGCAACATCCTCTTATCTATTCGCTACCAATTACCACTGCAATCGCTTGTCACTCATTCTGCCTCAGTTCTAGTAACGGTGACGCGTGCGAGCCTCAGTCGACAACATTCTCGCTCCCCGGCGTGTCGGACCGCAGCTAACAATTATCTCCGTGTGCATTTCATTCTCAGCAATAGCCTAGCCTCCCCGGCGTATACGACCCATCTGCTGTCCTTAACATCAATCAATTCATTCATGCATGTAGAAGACTCGAAACAACTTCAGAAGTAATCACGACGAAAATTTTAACAAAATTACGCAATAACAACAAGATACGAAAACAACAAGTAAACACAATGAATCCAAAAACACCAATTGATATGACACACCACACATATATACAAACTGTACACAAAATCTCGCGGGTCACATCTTGATGGAATTCCTTTGAAGAATCGCAGGACTTACACCAGTACGCCTACAACCCTTCTCACGTTGACGATTGTAAGTTGTGGAATGTCCGGACACAAACAAGATTAACCAACAATTACAATAATTGGAACTCACACAACTATTTAACACAAACATATGTACAATCACTACATCAAATGTTGTGGATTCCGGCATGAAAAGCTACCCTTGAAGAACTGTAGGACTTACAGCAGTACGCCTACAACCCTTCTCAGGTTGACGCCCTAGGTTGGAAAATCGTCGCAGAGTTCATTTGCTGACTTCCTTCTATCAGCTATATCCTCAAATCTGAACGGTAACACGCCCATGTCATTGTATCGTAGAATATAGATGACCAACAAACACACGACGTATCTGGTCAACCAAGCGTAGAAACAGAGTAATTTACACCAAAGATAATAGCATTCAAATAGTAACTTGAAACTAGAAATGCCTTTATTCGTGCAAGTCAATTTAACAATTACTCTCTCGTTTACACTTGGCTTATCCTCACTAAACTGACCATTGATATTCGTCCTTTCAAACGAACTGATACTATCATAGTCATTGCACAAGATACTTGAGTTGATGGGCGTCTGTTTCATTGTGGATGACAGCACCAACGACGACTGATTGATACCAGTTGATGAAGTTAGCGGTGGATCAGAAGCTGTTGTTGCTCGACTTTCAGAAAGTTGTCTACCTGCAAGACCACCACCACTGCTGTCTTTTACTATCAGCTCAGGTTTAGCACTAGCATCTGATGATAGGTGGGCTACATGCTGATCACTTACACTGACGGTCTCACAAGTATGCATGCCTTCTGCAACTGCATCTGCATTTATTTCTACTTCACGTTCAAGTTGTACAGAACCTTTGTTCAACTTAGCAGTAGTAGGCATATCCCTCATCTCATCATGATCAACCAAAGGCAACTGTGAAGTATCATGATCATTATCACGAATATTCACTTTACCGTCAACTTCATCATTTTCAAACTCTTTAATAACAGAAGTAGACAATTTTGGTTCCTCCTCACAAATCATTAAAGGTTTTATATCTTCACTCTGACTAGTTATACTTTGTAAACTTGGGAGTCAGAACTGCACTCTGAAGCAGCAACTCTATTCTGTGACACTCTATTCAACAATGGCTTACCAGTTGCAACTACAGACTTCTTCACCGCACCGTTATCGTCACACAATTCGGAGTCAGGCCTGGAGTTTACATTTAGCTTATCACTGAACTTGCTCACTGGTTCACAGTTCACTTCTGTATGCACCTCTTGCAAACGTGTAAAACACAACCGTGTTTGTCTTGCATCTTGTAACTTATCTGTTGAGGATGTACTACGAAACCTGTTACACTCACTAGGTCTATATGCATTACTAGACATCATGGAGCCTTCTCGATATCCACCTCTCTGAGGCCCTTTCGTCATCAATGATTGCGTTTTACCCTCAGACTGCTCTATTCTAGGGGTGAGATTCAATATACTGGCAAACTTGCTCATAGATTGATTGACACTATCTTTTACTAGTTTCAGGATATCATCAAATTTTGGCTCGATACCCTCATCCTCCATACGGGAGCTTATCTTCACCCACTTCCTTTGCAGTCGAGTAGGTAGGCGTCTTGCTATTACTTCTAGTATAAAACTCGAGTTGAGGTCACTCATGCGATTCATCGAAATCATTGCATTCTTGTAAATTAGCAAATTATCTAAAAACTCAGTGAGTGCCTGGGAGTCATCCTGTAATTGACCACCATTACCCTTAACAGCGTCGAATAATTTCCCTACAATCATCGAAGGTCTTCCAAACCTTTGACGTAATATGCTCATAGCCTCATCGTAGCCCTCTTTTGGCTTCATAAACTTACAGCACTGTATAGCTCTTGCAGCATCTCCAGTGCAATATCTCATCAAATACATTAACTTCAATTCATCACTTAATAAAAGACTACTCAACATGATCTCAAACTCCTTTACAAATTGTAAATAATCAGCCGGGTTTCCATCAAAACACCGTGGTTCAAATTTAGGGAGTTTGATGTTCCTATTATCCCTGAACGGCGAAACAGTAACATCAACCATGTCATGCTTAACATCAGACACATCGTTACAATTAACAGACAAGTCACCATGACTTACTTTCCTGTTTGCATCCAAGACACTCTGTCCCTTCTTTGACCCAGGCATTGTTGAACTTGACCCAATTCCAAAAAAGTTCCAGATATTGCTTGTTCAAAGAGGACTTGACCGGCACCAGGAAAGATGAACGGTGACTATCCAAACTTTCACCAACTGTTTGAATCCGCCAGAGTCTGTTTCTACCATCAGAAACTGTCAGTCACGTCTCATAAACCGTTAATGCCCAGCTCTTGCTACGCTCGGGCCCACGCTGTTCCTTGAAGCTTTTCAGAAACGCTTAGTTATAACGGACGAAAAACCAGAACACCGATTGGCCGCTTTGGAATTCTTTATTGTAACACCAACATATAAAAAATATTTTTACTAAGGTCTGTGAACAAATATTACAATAATAAATCACAATATTACTTCTGACGGTTTACTGCTGACTTCTTTCTGATCAGCGACCGATGAGACGATGACTGTCGTATTGATGCCTCCGCGGAAATTGGGGAAGTTGATTTTGAGCAAACAACCATGAATTGATCGTTCAATCTTCAACTCCATTGACAACATCTCTTTTTGCTCCTCCTACATATAAGTGTATTTTTTGCCAGGCTTCCTATAGAAGAGTCTTGCTGTCGACCTCAAATACTCGTTTCGGTATTTCTTCCTTAAGTAGGGACTCGGTGTCCTGATATGGTTGGAGGTGTAACAGCTTCTCTGCCAACAGCTTCTTATTTCCATTTAGTTGTCAGCATAAAGTTGCACGAACCATGGCGTGATCGGGGTCTACGCACGTGTTCCAGAAGGTGTGACGGTCTTCTACTGACCATTGCCAACGATACCTTATGGCTATGTGGTCTATCTGAATCCAGCGTTGATATGGTGACGGAGGTCGCCAGGTTACACAATGTCTCTCTTTGTGCCTGAAATTAGTGGTGACTAGGAACGGATGATTATCTGGTCAGAAAACTAGAAGACGATCTCCACAGTCGGTTCGTCGGCACGGAAATACAAACGTACCTACATACTTATCAATCTGGCATAACAACCCTACATGGACATTGAATTCGCCTGATAAACAACTATAAGTGAACGTTTTGATATTTGCAGCAAACTAGACAGTTTTAGGTAGAAATCCTTCAGTTCATTCGAACCGTAGTCTGTTGGGGCGTAAGCGGAGGCTACGAAAAGGCAACTACGGGTAGCGCCATCTATCCTTCTTTTAACGGCCCCATTCAGATGCAAACATTCATCTATCTACTGGGATCCATTCAAGAAGTGATTTTTCCACCCTAACGCTCAGCACTATTGCAACACTTGCGGGTCCTCGCGAGCTAGGTGAGGGGTCTCCTGGCACCCTTAAAATGCATTTCACAGATTCACCTTGTTGGCCGAGTAAGGCTAAGTAAATGACCACACTCGGCTCTTGTATGCACGTCCACGAAACACAATATACATCCATGACTCGAGTTGCCAGAGTTCTTGTTAGCGATGCCTGTTGTCCGAAATGGGAGAGGGTCCTGAAGTTAAATGCTCCAATATAAGTTGGCGACGTGGCTTTAAAAGGACATCTGGGTGTTTCTGTGGTTCTCACCATTATTCATGGTCACGGAGTGAAGTGAAGGGGACTCATTAGACTACAGAATAGTAATAACTATAGTAGAGAAGCAAGATGAGAATGGTGATGTGAGTGAAGAGGAATGATGCTCAGGAAGGCTTCGAGTGCTTTCGGAAATGTGTGGGCAGTTGTTACTCCCTGGCTGACCACATCGTGGAAGTTGATCGATTCTTCGGTTAAATGAAACAGAAAGAGGTTTGGGGTTGCGTGACTGCAGAGCCCTGAACACAACTGTTGGAGGCCAGGAATTTCTGGGCCCATAATTTCTAATCCATTCTCTCTAGAGTGGAGAGACAATAGCGAATTTTTTTCACTGAGGTGTTACTATTATTAAAACCACATGTTGTGACGCTTTTTATAACCAAAAACACTGGATTCCTATGAAATACGGTACCAAATTGAACATAAAAGTGAAATGTTATATTTAATAACCTCAGTTATGAGGTTCCTGAGGCTGAATGCCGTCAGGTGGTACAGTCAACATGCGATCCCCGCCAACACACACCTGATATCAATTGCTCGGCCTGCAAAATCTCAGCTACCGACATCACATGCTGAAAATCCCATACTTGTACCAAAAATACGATGAGGAGTCAAGCTATAATAAAGAAACACAACTTTTGTCGAGAGCTAACCACCTGCAATCCCAATCGTCAAGCAATGATCTGAAACTGAGAGCAAAGCGCAGATAAGCAGGCCAACGATAATTATACAATTAGGTGAGAGAGAAACGCCGAGCTTACCATGCCTCACACACCTTTAATTCAAACAGTGCGCAAATACGTAGCACAGAACAAAGGGATACGAATGAACGATAGTCGAAGCTGGACTTATCCGGCATGTTGGTTGAAATTTTGCTTGGTAAATTCTTTTGTGGATACGTTTTAATAAAATTGTGTTATGTGTTCTCTGGATTCATAGAAATTCTCATTTTCTAACAAGTCATATTGGTCTCCATGACATGAGATTTGACTGCATATTGGTCGTAATGATTAGTGTTTCAGGTGGACTGTGTCAAAATATCGCTATAATGGGCATAATGGGATAGTTGGAGGGTAATGTCGTCTACACCAATAGTCTACTTTATGTAGAAGCTGCAGCTTTCGGCATAGTATCATTCAATGAAGACTTCACGTCTCAGGATGTCGATGTGGCATATTTTCGTGTGAAGAACAGTACTATTTGACAAAAGGAATGCTATCAGTACATGGAAATCACCTATAAATGCTAACAGAACCTTCTGTGGGAAAAGAAGTTATCATGTAGATGTGTCTTTTACTGTACGCGTGTTTGGACAGGAACTATCGTAAGTTGAATGGTTATCTTTAAGTGAATTCAACATATATTTGCACTAATTGATGCAGTGTAATATGGGTTGTATGGATTCAATGTATAAAAATATCTCAACTTTATTAATATTGTGTCAGTTTCTTCTTGGCTGACTGTTAGGCTTACAAATGTAGGTGGTTCTCGTGATTACTGCAAGTGTAGTGCAGTGGAGAGGGCAATTACTCGTTTAGTTTTCCTCACTGTTTCATTTAGTGCATTAATTCAGTGTAAAGTATTATTATACACATGTATTATGTTGATTATGGGAACTGAATGTAGTCAGCTCTATCATTATCAATCTACTGTCTGTTATGCCATTCCCGCTGACACTATACTTAATGCTGCAATATTTTTGATCACCAATAGTGGGGATGAATTTCTCCTGAAATTTCCACTCACATGAAGCAGTATCACGATTGAATGTCTAGGTTGTATTATATGGCATTGTTATCCTCATCAACAGGATAGTTCTTTGTGTCTCTGAATATTTTTAGTGTTTCTGTATGATGTCAACACTGTGCATGGCTGTTTAGAGTTGAGGCATGTCCAGCCTATATTTGATGGCTGTAGTTTCTTGAATATGGGAATGTAAATTTTTTGCAGGATCCACAAAACCATGTTCCCTAGTCATTATTGAGATTCTGGATTAATTTCTAAGTTACACATTTGAAATACTTCTTTTAATACAAATGTATTTATTGTGAAGTTGGTCTGCAAATAGTCTTGGTGAGAGAATAATACCTTAACAGTATGGATGTTCCATGGATTGTCTTGAAATTCGCGTATAATCCTCTAATCCTGGAAAATACATGAGGTCTATTCATGCATACGGCGTCAATATAAAAACTAGCCGTGGACTAGAAACACTTTAATTTGCATGGGAATTTCACTTAGTATTATTAGAATCGATGTATCCACTCTGTATATTAATATGTAAAATTATCTTTCATAACTGCACGTTGTGCATAATTATCTAGGTACATGTTTGGTGAGAGCAGGCTAGCCAAAAATGGTAGGCAGCATTTTACGTCAAGGTGTAGTCGCAAATATTGGCGGTGATAAAATATGAACAGGGCTTATGCAAGAACCAATCACAACAGACTTGTCGTATGGATTATCTTACATTCAAGAAAGAGTCACAAAGAGATGTAAAGTAAACTTTCTGTAAGAAGCGACCAATCAGAAGACTGTTATCTGTTTAAATAAGCTGTAATAATATACATGAAATATGTATAAATACGTGTTGATTTCCTTAATAAACGATCCGTCGCCTGACTCTTTTCTTTTGTCGTTACAATTGGTGTCACTGGTTGCGAAAAATGAAGATCCCATGGCCAACTGCGTTTGAAGAAGAAGAAGACATATGGAGCTTCTTACAGGACTTCTAGGCCGTCGCTGAGCTGGTAGGTGTCAAGGAGCAGGCGGCGAAGGCGGTTGTCCTGGCGACGCTGTTGAGAGGCCGAGCGAAGTCGGCATATGATAGCGTAGAAAGGTCAGATGGCACACCGTCTTGGAAGACATTGGTTGAACGATTGGTGTCGGAGTTTGACAGCACAACAGACAGACAGCTGGCAATGCAGCAGTTCCGTTCGACGAAGCTGGGACCTGATGGAGACCCGTTAGTGTTGGCGGTGAAATTGAGGAATCTACTTCGACGTCCGCTCCCCACTTTGAATGAAGAATCGGAAGCGCAGTTACTGTCTTCCCAATTCATCGAGAGTGTCCCAGACCATATTTATCAGCGATTACAACTGGTTAACGCAACGTACACGATGTATATTAGTGAGCTGGCGAAGGTGACCAGACAGCTGATGAGCACAGCTGTAGCCGCTATAGAGCAACCAGAACCAAACGAATACGAGCAGAAATTTGAAGCTTTGCAGCGGGAAATGGCGGCGTTAAAGTTGGGTGATAGAAAATACCGATGTTTTGAATGTGGTAAGCCGGGACACTGGAGGAGAAACTGCCCAGAAAGACGATAAGGAAAAAGAATCAGACGGCGTAATACATGTTCTTTCTTTCGTATGAAACTAGATTTAGTGGGGGTTATTGAGAAAGGGGCTGTATATTCGAAGTTGCAAGTGAATGATCAAGAAGTACCATGTTTAGTAGATATAGGGGTGGCCGTGTCGTTAATAGATAAGAACTTATGTAAGAGTGTTAGTCCGTGTTCACTTACAGTACAGACGGTAGGTGGGCATGTGTTACATATCACGGGTAGATCGAACTGTACGGTCGTTGTTGGCAGCTGCGAGGTGACGTTTCCTTTCATTGTTGTACCAGAACTACAGCGAACGATACTAGGAGCGGATTTTCTGTAGGAGATTGGTGCGCTAATCCACACTCAAGCGAACGTTGTGATCACGAAATACGGGCATATCAACATGTATGAGACCAGCGAGATGGCAGCGGTGAAGCTGTCGACGATATATAATATGACAGAGTTAATTAATAAATACGATCATTTGCTCGCTGGAGATGGTGACCCATACGGTTATTGCGATAAGGTGAATCATGAAATTCCGTTAAGTGATCCGAAAGTAAGGTCATTTTTAACGCGAAGAGTTCCATGTCATCTGGAAGGCGAAGTTGAGCAACAACTGCGAGAGATGTTAAAAGATGATATTATTGAAGAAGCTGAGAGCCTGTACAACTCTCCAGTGCTGTTAGTAAAAAAAGCGAATGGAAAGTATAGATTCTGTGTTGATTTTCAACTCATTGGAATTGAGAGTGATTTGTATTATCGACTTGACACTGATTTACACTGCGAAGGATAGATTGGAGATGATCCTTGGGAAGTGAATGATGACTCATCGTCAATGTATTTTGAAATCTGAGAAAAATAAAAATAGGAGTAAGTCATAAGAATAGGTGATACAACACTGCAAATATGTATCGTGTAGAGAGATGAGTGGTGCACAAACACATCAGTAAGTAAAATAGTAAAAACACGCATATACGAGGTGTTACAAAAACCCCTTCACAGAAAAGACTTCCACTGTCATAAATAAGTTGTGATTCACAAAGATAAATGAAAACAAATATTACGACATTTCGGATGGGTAAGGAATATACTACCTACGACAGGAGAATAGATGACATTCAATGTATGCAGAAGTGAATCAAATCCGGAGACACATTTCATGTACATTCACTCAGATTGTAACACAAGTTTGTCAGACTTATCTCCACTAACAAACATGAGTAGATTTGTAGTCACCAACCCATTTTGAAAGACACCCCAGATTGGAGATAAAATGTCTATTCCTAACTGCCCACTACTGATTCAAAATGCCTACTTGTCTGAGTAATTATTCAAGCACACTTCCTGGAGAAGTCATGTAATTACTGCTCCTAGCCACTAATATCCGAATTTGTGCAAGCGAAAAAATGAACATCAATGCGTGGACTTACCTCGGGAATCTGGTATTATCACCGCTCACTGATATCTGAACACTCCTATCTGTCTTCCTTAATGGGCTCATTCGACTGATAGGTTCCACAGACACGTCGCTAACTTCCACTGTTCCAAATCTCCTCGTCAAGTCCACATTCACATCGTCTTGTGCATGCTAAAAAAGGATTTTATTCACCGATGAAAAATGTAAATGCATGCACCAGAGAAGTAAACCAGGGTCGAATAGACTACTGGCTCACTAGACTATAAATGTTCATTAAAACATGAAAAATTCAGAAAGATGGTCAAATAAAGCTGTACACGTGGTCAGTGAAACACAATCATGGGAACAGTGTTTCTGACGCTGGCCCACTACATTCTGGATATGAATTCGAGTGAAATTTACTACTACTACTAACAATAATTTCCACTTTATTCCAAAACAGTACTAATTATACAGTGTGGAATTTTCAGCATTTGGTACAATACTGCATCCAATTTTATTTATGAACGCTAGAAACAATTACAGAGATAATATTACAGGATTGTTGATGGCAGTTCATATTTGGTATTTGTAGTGACAGTGAAGTCATTTTATTATTGTTGTAGTTAGAAAGACATGGAATCATCTCCACAGTTACAAATTCGTGTAATATAAATGTCTGTCGACAATCACATACATGTGCATACCCCACAATGAACAGTGCCACTTTTCATTGATTAGCGTTCCGAGTAGGACATAGGGCTTCAAGCTTGAGCTCTGAAGTTTCAGTAGCGAGGTGGCTTTTCAGGGGTGAGATTAATGGCCTCATGACCAACCTTCCTTAATCACCGAACCTACTATCTGTTTAGCAAGGTTTAGGATTGCTTCGACCGAGGAGCGAACCTGAAATAAGCAAGGGTCAAGTTGGTATGCCGTCCAAATGGTGCGTACTACAGGACTGATCCCTGGAAGAACAATCCCATTCCCGAACTCAGTATTTCACGTAGAACTGTTTACACTGAGGTATTCGTTGAGAAATGTGAAGTATTTATTCACGGGTCCCTCTATGCAAGAAAGTTATATCCACAGCTTCCTGCTAAACGTCCTTAACCAAGTAAAATCACAGTTCAGCTCACTTCACAGAGGACTAAATCACATTGGCAATCATTCAGCCTCCACTCAGTCAACATGTGTTTCCGTTCAGACTGTAATCACCTACTGACACCACCAGGAGTATTACGTAATTTTTAATTTCCCAATATTCCACCTGGTTGGACTGTGAGAACATTCACATTCTCATGCCTCCTTTATAAGTTACTTCACTCTTCGCATTGTCGACTATTCACCACTTTAGAAAGACGTCATTATTGTCATTACTACTGCCGTTCATCGTGTAATGTTCACCTCATGTGGTCGATATATGAGTCATTACGAGTAGTTGAAGTTGTGAATTCATGAACATTTGTGTGTAGATATATATGTGTATATGACTCGAGAGATGTACAGACTGATGAGAACATAGTGGGAAGGCGATCTGTCTGGTAAGATGGTATCATCATTCTTTATAACATATCACAATGCTGCCTCTAATCTTATGAGACTTTTCAATGAAATGTCAGGAGAGTTGCACAGTTTTGCCATCGATACTAAAAGTATGGAGGTGATGATATCCAAGAGGCACAAATCAATAATTTGCAATGGCGTACAAGTGGAGCAAACAAATATTTGAGTTGTTGGAATGCCACACCTCATTGGTACCAAAGACACCACGTCGAATTCAGAAAGCCGACGCACCGGAAGTCCGTAGAACTGCAAATATTCCCTTTCCTATCTTTCGAACAAGTCACTTTGAAATAGATAAATGAATATATAAATAAGCAAAACATGATAAGAATGCATCAAAGACATGCGTACCATCAATTCCTCGTGTCAAACTCATTTCAAACAAGAAACCAGAATGTCGTAGACTTGCACATATTCCCTTTCCTTCAACCGAACATGTTCCACCAATACTTGAATTTACAGTTGTCCGAGTATCGCTTGCTACTGATTAACTCAACGATTCTTCACACAGGGAACTATTTATCCTCCATTCACACTGTGGTAATGCTCTTTATGTCGAGGAGCAAGGGAGAAATGACTCAGCTTCACTACTGAATCATTTCGAACGAAAAATCTACAACACAAAAGTTAGTTCTTGTGTTTCCACAGGTTAGGTTGATGCCATGTTGGGGAATTGTGACAAGTGGACTTCTCATTATCGACGGTAGGACAGAGAGAAAGATGCATCCAACATATGAAACAGGTTTCAGCACAATATATTTTCCACCAGTCCCATACATTTCGTTGGCTTCTCATCATCTGCTTACAGCCTAAATAAATTTTGAGGTTCAAGTACAGAAACGTGTTAACATACTTGCAAATTTTACATGATGTCAGTTGACAGAAAGTTCCACAATTAGTAAACAGTGCTCAGAAAATTGCGCTTATATAGTTTTTACATGGGCAGTTCAAGTTAAAACAAAATAAATGTATGTATATAATGGTAAGGGAGTTACATAATTAGGATGAGATGTGCGTTAGATGCATAGTGACTAATAAGTTAGGTAACAATGCACTGAGTTGAACTCAAATCATGGAAACACGAGACAAGCAAAATTATAGATTATAAAAGGAGGGTGAGGTTAAAGACAAAGATTACGTAACCAGGTGAGAGAAAAAAAGACATCCAGTTACCAAGGCAAGGAAAGACTGATAACTGCCTCTTTCTGAACACATAAATCTGGTTTCGAGCGTTTGATAGAAATTGCTTCGGCAATTCTCAAGTTTGCCGAAATCCTTCAGTTCATTCGAACCGTAGTCTGTTGGGGCGTAAGCGGAGGCTACGAAAAGGCAACTACGGGTAGCGCCATCTATCCTTCTTTTAACGGCCCCATTCAGATGCAAACATTCATCTATCTACTGGGATCCATTCAAGAAGTGATTTTTCCACCCTAACGCTCAGCACTATTGCAACACTTGCGGGTCCTCGCGAGCTAGGTGAGGGGTCTCCTGGCACCCTTAAAATGCATTTCACAGATTCACCTTGTTGGCCGAGTAAGGCTAAGTAAATGACCACACTCGGCTCTTGTATGCACGTCCACGAAACACAATATACATCCATGACTCGAGTTGCCAGAGTTCTTGTTAGCGATGCCTGTTGTCCGAAATGGGAGAGGGTCCTGAAGTTAAATGCTCCAATATAAGTTGGCGACGTGGCTTTAAAAGGACATCTGGGTGTTTCTGTGGTTCTCACCATTATTCATGGTCACGGAGTGAAGTGAAGGGGACTCATTAGACTACAGAATAGTAATAACTATAGTAGAGAAGCAAGATGAGAATGGTGATGTGAGTGAAGAGGAATGATGCTCAGGAAGGCTTCGAGTGCTTTCGGAAATGTGTGGGCAGTTGTTACTCCCCGGCTGACCACATCGTGGAAGTTGATCGATTCTTCGGTTAAATGAAACAGAAAGAGGTTTGGGGTTGCGTGACTGCAGAGCCCTGAACACAACTGTTGGAGGCCAGGATTTTTTGGGCCCATATTTTCTAATCCATTCTCTCTAGAGTGGAGAGAGAATAGCTGGTATGCTGGTTATCTGAAGGAAACACATCACTAGTGTTACTAAACTGTTCACCAGCAGTACGACAGTCCAACAGTCATCCTAAAAAAATTACAGGCATGAAAGGACCAGCAGGTATATATGATCCGGCCAGCGATTTCTTGGGTTACCGCGACACGCGGGAACGTTCAACACGTTAAGGTAGGAGCTACCGACGGAATGGCTAAAGCAATAGTCTCATAATACGATAGTGAATCTCCACTTCACATACTAAGCTTAACGTACGTTAATCCGAATTCACGTATTACAAAAGCTCATAGGATAGCAACGCAAAAAAGTTCAGAACCAGCAAAAATTAAGAGTATATTAAACAGTTTATTACATTAAAAATGAAAACTTAGACAACACGTATTAAAGTAAGTTTAACCAATTGACAAAACCAGTGATTTCATATTTGATAAAATCCATATACTTAGAAAATAAACCACAACAAGCAGTTGTGGAACATAATTTTACCTATTATGTGGATACATCGATTCTAATAATACTAAGTGAAATTCCCATGCAAATTAAAGTGTTTCTAGTCCACGGCTAGTTTTTATATTGACGCCGTATGCATGAATAGACCTCATGTATTTTCCAGGATTAGAGGATTATACGCGAATTTCAAGACAATCCATGGAACATCCATACTGTTAAGGTATTATTCTCTCACCAAGACTATTTGCAGACCAACTTCACAATAAATACATTTGTATTAAAAGAAGTATTTCAAATGTGTAACTTAGAAATTAATCCAGAATCTCAATAATGACTAGGGAACATGGTTTTGTGGATCCTGCAAAAAATTTACATTCCCATATTCAAGAAACTACAGCCATCAAATATAGGCTGGACATGCCTCAACTCTAAACAGCCATGCACAGTGTTGACATCATACAGAAACACTAAAAATATTCAGAGACACAAAGAACTATCCTGTTGATGAGGATAACAATGCCATATAATACAACCTAGACATTCAATCGTGATACTGCTTCATGTGAGTGGAAATTTCAGGAGAAATTCATCCCCACTATTGGTGATCAAAAATATTGCAGCATTAAGTATAGTGTCAGCGGGAATGGCATAACAGACAGTAGATTGATAATGATAGAGCTGACTACATTCAGTTCCCATAATCAACATAATACATGTGTATAATAATACTTTACACTGAATTAATGCACTAAATGAAACAGTGAGGAAAACTAAACGAGTAATTGCCCTCTCCACTGCACTACACTTGCAGTAATCACGAGAACCACCTACATTTGTAAGCCTAACAGTCAGCCAAGAAGAAACTGACACAATATTAATAAAGTTGAGATATTTTTATACATTGAATCCATACAACCCATATTACACTGCATCAATTAGTGCAAATATATGTTGAATTCACTTAAAGATAACCATTCAACTTACGATAGTTCCTGTCCAAACACGCGTACAGTAAAAGACACATCTACATGATAACTTCTTTTCCCACAGAAGGTTCTGTTAGCATTTATAGGTGATTTCCATGTACTGATAGCATTCCTTTTGTCAAATAGTACTGTTCTTCACACGAAAATATGCCACATCGACATCCTGAGACGTGAAGTCTTCATTGAATGATACTATGCCGAAAGCTGCAGCTTCTACATAAAGTAGACTATTGGTGTAGACGACATTACCCTCCAACTATCCCATTATGCCCATTATAGCGATATTTTGACACAGTCCACCTGAAACACTAATCATTACGACCAATATGCAGTCAAATCTCATGTCATGGAGACCAATATGACTTGTTAGAAAATGAGAATTTCTATGAATCCAGAGAACACATAACACAATTTTATTAAAACGTATCCACAAAAGAATTTACCAAGCAAAATTTCAACCAACATGCCGGATAAGTCCAGCTTCGACTATCGTTCATTCGTATCCCTTTGTTCTGTGCTACGTATTTGCGCACTGTTTGAATTAAAGGTGTGTGAGGCATGGTAAGCTCGGCGTTTCTCTCTCACCTAATTGTATAATTATCGTTGGCCTGCTTATCTGCGCTTTGCTCTCAGTTTCAGATCATTGCTTGACGATTGGGATTGCTCCTGTGTTTTTGGTTATAAAAAGCGGCACATTTGGTTTTATTAATAGTAACACAGGGAAAGAAATTCGCAATCACTGTATGTCATTTCAAAATGTCGATAACTGAACCTTGAGATGTGAACTCAGCATTTACATCTCGAGGTATAAATGGTGGGTTGAGTTCAGTTAGACCTTCTACAACAGCAGAAGAGATTAGTTCCAATGGATCGGTGTTTTCATTTATTGTCTATGCGTATAAGTTTACTTGGTGCGTTGGTCGCACAGCGGTTAGGACACTTGCTGACCATGCACATTGCCCGGGGTTCGATCCTTGGCCGGCGCACTCCTATACCTCGCCAAGCCAGTAATAAAGCTGGTAAAGTGGGAAAGTTGGGCATGGGGCTAGCAACCACATCCTGTAAAAATAAACACTGCTACAGAAACTTCAAGTGAATATTACACTCACTTGAGAAGAAAATTAATCACGCCTATAACGCGTCACAATCATAGGTGAAGCAATAACACTATCTTTTGCCCACAAAGCAAATGATATCTAGAAATTATAATCGGTATTTGTGAAATGTTATAGCTCAAAAGTAATTATGACTATTTCGAAATATGTAAGAAAATCAAAAAAGTTAAATTGTTATTCACATAATTCAAGGAGGTTAACTTCCCTACAGTTGACAACCAGACTACGTGTTGACATTTCCGGACTGGTGAGAAGCATGCTGTAAAGCTGCTGGTAGAATTTCACGTAACTCTTAACGACAGATAGTTCTCATCATATCGATTAAATCCCGTTCATTAGTACTGGATGTCAGTTCTCTTTCAGATGAATCATTTCTTGAACTGATATGTGAGCATCCTTCCACATTATGAAGTAGAATTAATATTTCCGTCAGACACAATCGACGTAGGAGACGGATGATTTCTTCATCACTATTTCGGATTGTGGGTTGGGACTGGGAATCGACAGTTTTGTCGGCAGTTGAATTGGTGTCGACAGAACTGTGTTGCTGGTGTCCACTGAATGTGATTCTTCGACAAACCTTCTTGTATGTCACCAGTAATGCTCAATGACTGACTCATACTCAATTGACCACTCCATTTTGACTTAAACACAATTTGCTTTTTATGCATTTTACCATTCTCATGCTCTTTTTTATTTTTAATTGATGTAAAGCGTACCTGAAAAACACCACAGAATAAGGACGACTCAGTACTCAAGACAGTTGTATCTGTACTTCTTTCAAGTGCTCCAGCAGCCAAACGTATTTTGAACTGGTGTTCTGGGCGGGGGGGGGTAATCCTCTTTTGCCTGGTAATTCTCAAAGTCAGAAACACCTTAAAACATAGGAGCTGCTAGCTGATGCAGATACCTATTGTGATTTATCGTCTCAATGTGTACCACCCGGCAACTAATTTTGAATACGTGCTTGAAACTCAATCTAGACGAGAAAAATAACTTGACCCCATATATGGACATAAGCGAAACAATTTAGAAATGACATACAGTGATTGCGAATTTCTTTCACTGAGGTGTTACTATTATTAAAACCACATGTTGTGACGCTTTTTATAACCAAAAACACTGGATTCCTATGAAATACGGTACCAAATTGAACATAAAAGTGAAATGTTATATTTAATAACCTCAGTTATGAGGTTCCTGAGGCTGAATGCCGTCAGGTGGTACAGTCAACATGCGATCCCCGCCAACACACACCTGATATCAATTGCTCGGCCTGCAAAATCTCAGCTACCGACATCACATGCTGAAAATCCCATACTTGTACCAAAAATACGATGAGGAGTCAAGCTATAATAAAGAAACACAACTTTTGTCGAGAGCTAACCACCTGCAATCCCAATCGTCAAGCAATGATCTGAAACTGAGAGCAAAGCGCAGATAAGCAGGCCAACGATAATTATACAATTAGGTGAGAGAGAAACGCCGAGCTTACCATGCCTCACACACCTTTAATTCAAACAGTGCGCAAATACGTAGCACAGAACAAAGGGATACGAATGAACGATAGTCGAAGCTGGACTTATCCGGCATGTTGGTTGAAATTTTGCTTGGTAAATTCTTTTGTGGATACGTTTTAATAAAATTGTGTTATGTGTTCTCTGGATTCATAGAAATTCTCATTTTCTAACAAGTCATATTGGTCTCCATGACATGAGATTTGACTGCATATTGGTCGTAATGATTAGTGTTTCAGGTGGACTGTGTCAAAATATCGCTATAATGGGCATAATGGGATAGTTGGAGGGTAATGTCGTCTACACCAATAGTCTACTTTATGTAGAAGCTGCAGCTTTCGGCATAGTATCATTCAATGAAGACTTCACGTCTCAGGATGTCGATGTGGCATATTTTCGTGTGAAGAACAGTACTATTTGACAAAAGGAATGCTATCAGTACATGGAAATCACCTATAAATGCTAACAGAACCTTCTGTGGGAAAAGAAGTTATCATGTAGATGTGTCTTTTACTGTACGCGTGTTTGGACAGGAACTATCGTAAGTTGAATGGTTATCTTTAAGTGAATTCAACATATATTTGCACTAATTGATGCAGTGTAATATGGGTTGTATGGATTCAATGTATAAAAATATCTCAACTTTATTAATATTGTGTCAGTTTCTTCTTGGCTGACTGTTAGGCTTACAAATGTAGGTGGTTCTCGTGATTACTGCAAGTGTAGTGCAGTGGAGAGGGCAATTACTCGTTTAGTTTTCCTCACTGTTTCATTTAGTGCATTAATTCAGTGTAAAGTATTATTATACACATGTATTATGTTGATTATGGGAACTGAATGTAGTCAGCTCTATCATTATCAATCTACTGTCTGTTATGCCATTCCCGCTGACACTATACTTAATGCTGCAATATTTTTGATCACCAATAGTGGGGATGAATTTCTCCTGAAATTTCCACTCACATGAAGCAGTATCACGATTGAATGTCTAGGTTGTATTATATGCCTCCAAAGCCTCAGGATGGTCGGGGGTGGGTGCCTTGCGCTGCGGGTTGGCCACCCCTCCGCACACCTCTTGAAATGCTCCCATATGACCGGGCGTCTTACATAGCCTCTCCTGAGGAAGTCCTACTCACTGCCTTCACGTGGCGGAGGTGTTTCTCACCAAAGTGAGAGGGCGAAAGCGGATGCCCGGCGCTCTCCACCGGGTTGACTGTCCATTGGATGACGGTCTAGGGGAGATGGCTAAACCCTGATTCCAAACCTCCAACGACTGGCGTATGAAGCTCACTGGAGCTCACCGGCAGACGTATGGACAAAGGGCTTGTTGGATGTCCTGGATGTCTGGCCCCATTCAAAAAGGCGTATGAACCGAACTCCGGTCACCGGCTGCCAATGGATAGTGGACTCCTTACTCCACTCCTACTGCCTTGTAGGTCACACTTGGCTGTGTAAAGGCTAGAGCTGCACTCTCAAACAAAAGGCCGAGCGATTCTGGGGACATCACTCGTACCAAATTCCCATGAAACTTCATGAACTCTCTTACAAATTGCCGCGCCTGGGCAGCGATGATTCGAGACGTTCATGAAGCCGGCTCATCCTCCCGTAGGAGATAGCCGAAGTAAAGTAAAGTAAAGTAAGTAAGTTGTATTATATGGCATTGTTATCCTCATCAACAGGATAGTTCTTTGTGTCTCTGAATATTTTTAGTGTTTCTGTATGATGTCAACACTGTGCATGGCTGTTTAGAGTTGAGGCATGTCCAGCCTATATTTGATGGCTGTAGTTTCTTGAATATGGGAATGTAAATTTTTTGCAGGATCCACAAAACCATGTTCCCTAGTCATTATTGAGATTCTGGATTAATTTCTAAGTTACACATTTGAAATACTTCTTTTAATACAAATGTATTTATTGTGAAGTTGGTCTGCAAATAGTCTTGGTGAGAGAATAATACCTTAACAGTATGGATGTTCCATGGATTGTCTTGAAATTCGCGTATAATCCTCTAATCCTGGAAAATACATGAGGTCTATTCATGCATACGGCGTCAATATAAAAACTAGCCGTGGACTAGAAACACTTTAATTTGCATGGGAATTTCACTTAGTATTATTAGAATCGATGTATCCACATAATAGGTAAAATTATGTTCCACAACTGCTTGTTGTGGTTTATTTTCTAAGTATATGGATTTTATCAAATATGAAATCACTGGTTTTGTCAATTGGTTAAACTTACTTTAATACGTGTTGTCTAAGTTTTCATTTTTAATGTAATAAACTGTTTAATATACTCTTAATTTTTGCTGGTTCTGAACTTTTTTGCGTTGCTATCCTATGAGCTTTTGTAATACGTGAATTCGGATTAACGTACGTTAAGCTTAGTATGTGAAGTGGAGATTCACTATCGTATTATGAGACTATTGCTTTAGCCATTCCGTCGGTAGCTCCTACCTTAACGTGTTGAACGTTCCCGCGTGTCGCGGTAACCCAAGAAATCGCTGGCCGGATCATATATACCTGCTGGTCCTTTCATGCCTGTAATTTTTTTAGGATGACTGTTGGACTGTCGTACTGCTGGTGAACAGTTTAGTAACACTAGTGATGTGTTTCCTTCAGATAACCAGCATACCAGCTATTCTCTCTCCACTCTAGAGAGAATGGATTAGAAAATATGGGCCCAAAAAATCCTGGCCTCCAACAGTTGTGTTCAGGGCTCTGCAGTCACGCAACCCCAAACCTCTTTCTGTTTCATTTAACCGAAGAATCGATCAACTTCCACGATGTGGTCAGCCGGGGAGTAACAACTGCCCACACATTTCCGAAAGCACTCGAAGCCTTCCTGAGCATCATTCCTCTTCACTCACATCACCATTCTCATCTTGCTTCTCTACTATAGTTATTACTATTCTGTAGTCTAATGAGTCCCCTTCACTTCACTCCGTGACCATGAATAATGGTGAGAACCACAGAAACACCCAGATGTCCTTTTAAAGCCACGTCGCCAACTTATATTGGAGCATTTAACTTCAGGACCCTCTCCCATTTCGGACAACAGGCATCGCTAACAAGAACTCTGGCAACTCGAGTCATGGATGTATATTGTGTTTCGTGGACGTGCATACAAGAGCCGAGTGTGGTCATTTACTTAGCCTTACTCGGCCAACAAGGTGAATCTGTGAAATGCATTTTAAGGGTGCCAGGAGACCCCTCACCTAGCTCGCGAGGACCCGCAAGTGTTGCAATAGTGCTGAGCGTTAGGGTGGAAAAATCACTTCTTGAATGGATCCCAGTAGATAGATGAATGTTTGCATCTGAATGGGGCCGTTAAAAGAAGGATAGATGGCGCTACCCGTAGTTGCCTTTTCGTAGCCTCCGCTTACGCCCCAACAGACTACGGTTCGAATGAACTGAAGGATTTCGGCAAACTTGAGAATTGCCGAAGCAATTTCTATCAAACGCTCGAAACCAGATTTATGTGTTCAGAAAGAGGCAGTTATCAGTCTTTCCTTGCCTTGGTAACTGGATGTCTTTTTTTCTCTCACCTGGTTACGTAATCTTTGTCTTTAACCTCACCCTCCTTTTATAATCTATAATTTTGCTTGTCTCGTGTTTCCATGATTTGAGTTCAACTCAGTGCATTGTTACCTAACTTATTAGTCACTATGCATCTAACGCACATCTCATCCTAATTATGTAACTCCCTTACCATTATATACATACATTTATTTTGTTTTAACTTGAACTGCCCATGTAAAAACTATATAAGCGCAATTTTCTGAGCACTGTTTACTAATTGTGGAACTTTCTGTCAACTGACATCATGTAAAATTTGCAAGTATGTTAACACGTTTCTGTACTTGAACCTCAAAATTTATTTAGGCTGTAAGCAGATGATGAGAAGCCAACGAAATGTATGGGACTGGTGGAAAATATATTGTGCTGAAACCTGTTTCATATGTTGGATGCATCTTTCTCTCTGTCCTACCGTCGATAATGAGAAGTCCACTTGTCACAATTCCCCAACATGGCATCAACCTAACCTGTGGAAACACAAGAACTAACTTTTGTGTTGTAGATTTTTCGTTCGAAATGATTCAGTAGTGAAGCTGAGTCATTTCTCCCTTGCTCCTCGACATAAAGAGCATTACCACAGTGTGAATGGAGGATAAATAGTTCCCTGTGTGAAGAATCGTTGAGTTAATCAGTAGCAAGCGATACTCGGACAACTGTAAATTCAAGTATTGGTGGAACATGTTCGGTTGAAGGAAAGGGAATATGTGCAAGTCTACGACATTCTGGTTTCTTGTTTGAAATGAGTTTGACACGAGGAATTGATGGTACGCATGTCTTTGATGCATTCTTATCATGTTTTGCTTATTTATATATTCATTTATCTATTTCAAAGTGACTTGTTCGAAAGATAGGAAAGGGAATATTTGCAGTTCTACGGACTTCCGGTGCGTCGGCTTTCTGAATTCGACGTGGTGTCTTTGGTACCAATGAGGTGTGGCATTCCAACAACTCAAATATTTGTTTGCTCCACTTGTACGCCATTGCAAATTATTGATTTGTGCCTCTTGGATATCATCACCTCCATACTTTTAGTATCGATGGCAAAACTGTGCAACTCTCCTGACATTTCATTGAAAAGTCTCATAAGATTAGAGGCAGCATTGTGATATGTTATAAAGAATGATGATACCATCTTACCAGACAGATCGCCTTCCCACTATGTTCTCATCAGTCTGTACATCTCTCGAGTCATATACACATATATATCTACACACAAATGTTCATGAATTCACAACTTCAACTACTCGTAATGACTCATATATCGACCACATGAGGTGAACATTACACGATGAACGGCAGTAGTAATGACAATAATGACGTCTTTCTAAAGTGGTGAATAGTCGACAATGCGAAGAGTGAAGTAACTTATAAAGGAGGCATGAGAATGTGAATGTTCTCACAGTCCAACCAGGTGGAATATTGGGAAATTAAAAATTACGTAATACTCCTGGTGGTGTCAGTAGGTGATTACAGTCTGAACGGAAACACATGTTGACTGAGTGGAGGCTGAATGATTGCCAATGTGATTTAGTCCTCTGTGAAGTGAGCTGAACTGTGATTTTACTTGGTTAAGGACGTTTAGCAGGAAGCTGTGGATATAACTTTCTTGCATAGAGGGACCCGTGAATAAATACTTCACATTTCTCAACGAATACCTCAGTGTAAACAGTTCTACGTGAAATACTGAGTTCGGGAATGGGATTGTTCTTCCAGGGATCAGTCCTGTAGTACGCACCATTTGGACGGCATACCAACTTGACCCTTGCTTATTTCAGGTTCGCTCCTCGGTCGAAGCAATCCTAAACCTTGCTAAACAGATAGTAGGTTCGGTGATTAAGGAAGGTTGGTCATGAGGCCATTAATCTCACCCCTGAAAAGCCACCTCGCTACTGAAACTTCAGAGCTCAAGCTTGAAGCCCTATGTCCTACTCGGAACGCTAATCAATGAAAAGTGGCACTGTTCATTGTGGGGTATGCACATGTATGTGATTGTCGACAGACATTTATATTACACGAATTTGTAACTGTGGAGATGATTCCATGTCTTTCTAACTACAACAATAATAAAATGACTTCACTGTCACTACAAATACCAAATATGAACTGCCATCAACAATCCTGTAATATTATCTCTGTAATTGTTTCTAGCGTTCATAAATAAAATTGGATGCAGTATTGTACCAAATGCTGAAAATTCCACACTGTATAATTAGTACTGTTTTGGAATAAAGTGGAAATTATTGTTAGTAGTAGTAGTAAATTTCACTCGAATTCATATCCAGAATGTAGTGGGCCAGCGTCAGAAACACTGTTCCCATGATTGTGTTTCACTGACCACGTGTACAGCTTTATTTGACCATCTTTCTGAATTTTTCATGTTTTAATGAACATTTAGAGTCTAGTGAGCCAGTAGTCTATTCGACCCTGGTTTACTTCTCTGGCGCATGCATTTACATTTTTCATCGGTGAATAAAATTCTTTTTTAGCATGCACAAGACGATGTGAATGTGGACTTGACAAGGAGATTTAGAACATTGAAAGTGCGAGACGTGTCTGTGGAACCTATCAGTCGAATATGCCCATTAAGGAAGACAGATAGGAGTGTTCAGATGGCAGTGAGCGGTGATAATACCAGATTCTCCGAGGTAAGTCCACGCACTGATGTTCATTTTTTCGCTTGCACAAATTCGGATATTAGTGGCTAGGAGCAGTAATTACATGACTTCTCCAGGAAGTGTGCTTGATTAATTACTCAGACAAGTAGGCATTTTGAATCAGTAGTGGGCAGTTAGGAATAGACATTTTATCGCCGATCTGGAGTGTCTTTCAAAATGGGTTGGTTACTGCAAATCTACTCATGTTTGTTAGTGGAGATAAGTCGGACAAACTTGTGTTACAATCTGAGTGAATGTACGTGAAATGTGTCTCCGGATTTGATTCACTTCTGCATACATTGAATGTCATCTATTCTCCTGTCGTAGGTAGTATATTCCTTTCCCATCCGAAATGTCGTAATATTTGTTTTCATTTATCTTTGTGAATCTCAATTTATTTATGACAGTGGAAGTCTTTTCTGTGAAGGGGTTTTTGTAACA